>CM076584.1:1533810886-1534116571 GCA_034641835.2 Pinus albicaulis | reverse complement strand
TTAAAGCTTTTATTCAATTATATTTTCAAAGTTTGTAGATCTCAAAATTAGTTTTCATAGTTTTGAGTGCTTTTTAGAATTTGTAGATCTCTTTTGAAGAAAAGTTGTTTTTGTAGTTTCGATTTTTGAAAGAAAAAGGGATTTATTGTGAGCATTGATTATTTGCCTCGTTTTGAGTTCTTATTGAAAAAACAAAAATGTTTTCTTCCATTTATTCTTCATGTTTAAAGAAAGAATTGTCTCTTAAAAGAATTGCATTCTCAAACTCTTTCTTTAGCTAGAATTTCATTGAAAGAAAAACGCATTGATTATCATTTTTAGGTGCATTTTTTTAGTGCTTTTGGAAGTCGAGTATTCACACCATCAAAGTTTCATTTCCATACCTATTGACTTAAAGAACAGCCTATAAAAACAACGCTTAATTAAAATTAATCTAGTAATCTTTTTATTTCTAGGGCTCTTATCACCAATATAGCTTAGGCTAGTATCTTGGAGTAGGGAGTAATTAACTCTCCAAGATAGTAAAAACAAACAAGTAGATAAATCTTGTGGTAGGAAATAAATCCAATTGTAATTGGTACAATCTAGGAAGCTTCTCGTAAATGATTTAATCACGAGATCATGTCCGAACCTTTGAGACAATCAATTATGTTTCATTGGGAAAGATAGAAGATATGTGTGCATTACAAGCGGTAAACCTCAGATTAACCATTGTCGAGGAGCCTGGGGTCACTTGTTGGTAAACCTACGATTGACCATGTTGAGGAGCCTTCAAGGGGATTGAGATTTGTTACTCTGCCCTTGCGCGTGGAGTCAGATCGTAGACTGTTCCACCAGTTGTATTTGTTATTGTTGGTAACCTTAGTGTCCATAAGATTAAGATTATTTCCTAAGGTAATGGTGAAGGAAAGATCTCACTGTACCTGGAGCAGTCATCGACTAGACTCACTTGGACTCTCTAGGGGGTTCTCTTCACTCAAGATGGTTTTGTGAAGAAACTTTTGCCAGTCTGTTTCATTAAGCAGGTTGTCGAGGTAACTGTTCCAACCACCCTTTCTATATTAAACTTCTACTAAGTTGGATTTCATCACCAACTAGTGTTTTTAGTACGGGAAGTTACTGTTTGTGTGTGGTTTGAAATCTTAGATTTTTTTTTAGGCGTGTGATTCAACTGTTTGTTTCTTTAGAGACTTTAGGTGTTTTCATTGAAATTTTCTTTGTTTGCTTGTGATTGATTAATATTTAATTGTGGCAGAATTACCGAGACAGTCCCGGAGACTTCAGGGGAAGCCCCCTGAATATACACCAAGTCAGCTTGAAGGGTTGCGTGCTCTAGTATCATCTAGTAGCAGTAGAATTAAATCAACAGAAATTGGAATCTCATCTATAGTTGTTCATCCTGATCATCAAATACCCACGACAGAACACATTCAAGAACCGATTTCAGTTTCTGAAGTTACTGGTAGTATTTCTCCTTCCAATGAACTAGCTGAAGAACCTGAAATCTCTGAACCTGACACTGAATATTATGTTTTGGAAACATCCTCAAGATTTAATACTCCAACTTCTAGTGATCATGGTTCACCTAGGGTAAGAAGTATTGTTACTGAAGATCTTCCATCTGGCCTTATTTCTATTGAAGAACTTTCTAGTCCAGACGAAGAGATATCTCTTCTTGAATCCCCTCAGTCTTTGAATCTTAGGGAGCGTGAATCTATTTTCTACAGCCCTATTAGGAGTGATTCTTGGTATCTATCTTTGAAAAAACTTTTAGAAAATCCGGGTCTTTCTTTTTCTCCACCTCGAATTCTGTTTCATCCTACGCCCAGAGGTTATTATCCTTCATCCATCATGGTAGGAGAGTCATCTATGTTTTCCCAATCACCGGAAGCATTTTTACACAGTGGTCCTTCTGTTCCTTCAGGGTATCAGGCTCTCTCTGGTACTTTCTCAGGAGCAGCTCCTCGACCGACTGAACAAGTATTATCATCTAGTCTTAATGGAATTAAAACTGAAACGTCGAACATAGAGCAAATCTTTATGATGTCTGGTAATATTCCAAATCCTCAATCTCAAGGTGGTCAGTTACCGCCTGGGGGGAAACCTCAAGGTGGTCAGTTACCGCCTGGGGGGCAACCTCAAGGCAGCCAGTTACTGCCTGCGGGTCAAACTCAAGGCAGTCAATTACCGCCTGGGGGGCAACTACAGGGTAATTTTTTCCCAGGACAAACTGTAACACAATATTATTTTGGAGAAAAACCTCAAGTACAATACATACCTCAAGGTTATCAACCTTCAAGACAGTACATACCCCAAGGTCAACCCCAAACTCAGTATGTTCCACAAGGTCCTTATCAACCCCAGATTCAGTACGCACCTCAAGGTTATCAACCTCAAGGTCAGTACCCAACTCAAGTTTTTCAACCGCCTTCTGGTCAATCATTTGTACAAGGAGCTGGAAATTTACCTCTTAATTATCAACCCTATGTTCAACCATGTTATGGTCCTTACGTTCAACCTTATGCGAGACAATACCTCGAAATGAACATGGTGTGGGATCCGTCCAAAATTCAACAGACTATGCAACCTAATGTGCAGTTTCCTACTCAACCTGGACAGCCTTTGGTTTCTAGTCCAACCCAGCAACCTATCCACCCTACTGTTCAAATCCCTGCACCTGGTTCTGTTCAACAATCTGGGCCTAGTACACCTCAGACTCCACCTCAAATTTTTGTAACTGCTGCAGCGTCTGTTCAACCTATAACACCTATTTCTGGAGTATCTGTAGCTCCGAGTTCTTCTATCCCTGCATCCGTGCAAATCCCTCAAGTCTCTGTACCTCAATCAGGACCTACAGTTCAAACTTCGGTCTAGATACCTGTGGGACAAGCTGGTACAAGTACGATTGTCACAAGTCAACCGCAATTCACGTATCAACCATACCAGGGACAGTATCAATTCAGTCCCATTTCACAAAACCTAGTTTATTAGTATCAACCGTACCCTGGCTATACTTATCAACAACCCCAGTTTGGTCTAGTTAGTCCTGGTTTCCTGGGGGTTATACCATTCCTAATGCAAATCTGATTCCCAGTCATCCTGGGTATCCTTCTCCTAGAACTGCTCTTGTTACTCAAGGTTTTCGCGACCCTAACTGTCAGTTACCATTTATTGCAACTCTGGATTTACCTGATTTGACACGCCTTACGAATGATCCAATTTTATATTATCCGTACTGGCCGCCAATTCCACATAAGTTTCCCAGTGATATACAAAAATTCAAGGGTAAGTTAGGAGAGGATCCATCAAATCACGTTATGACTTATCACCTCTGGTGTGTGTCTAATTCGATAATTGATGATTCAATTCGCTTACGTATTTTTCAACGAACTCTTATTGGTCTTGTCGCCAAATGGTACATTGAGTTACCACGAGGCTCTTTTAATAATTTCAGTCAGTTAGCAACTGCTTTCTTAACTCATTTTCAGTTGCCTGTCCGATACGACAATGGCACGAAACTATTGACTTCGCTAAAGCAGTCCACATCCACATATATTTCTGATCATATTCATGAATGGCAACGGAGAAGGCGTTTAGTGAAAGTTTACATTCCGGATCAAATTTTAGCGGAATGGTTTGTTAAATCATTATTACCCAAAATCACTGAAGATGTAGCTAAGGCAGGAGTTGTAACTGAGGAGAAATTCATTGCTCAAGCTCAGTATCTTGACCTCATCTATACGCAGTCAGGTACTTTACATGAAAAAATCCCCGATCTTCCAAAACAAGGTCAAATAACTACAACTCCTTCAGGGTCTCATGCCGCTTGTTGGGGTTCCCATGTTTTGGCCAGATTGGCAAGACCAAAATATGAGACAATATCATAACCACTTTGGGGCCCTAGGATCTAGCCCTCCTGGACCTGGAGAGGGATCTCTCCAATAAAACAAAGAATGATATATCCTTGAAAGCTCAAATGAGATGTTAGGCTAGGTATGAAGCACAAAGGGGGTTTAAAATGATTTGGTTGGTTGGTTGTTGGGTTGTTCATGAGATCATAGACTGAGAAAGTAATGGGAGCAAAAGGAAAAAGCAGCAGGATGTTTCAGCAAAGAGGATAGGACAAGAAAGTGCCATCCATTGGGCTATGGAGTCATGAAAGGGAATTACATGCAACAACTAGCCAAGGCTTTCAGAGGGAAATTCATCTACACTAAATGATCTTTTTAGATAGATGGTGGGATGAAACATTAAGGATTGAAAGTGAAAGAAGGAAAACAACCCAATTTCTGTCTATAGATCAAGTCAGAGGTCATTTAACTCCAGACCTGCTTGGACATACTCAATGGCAGCTTTCAATGGAGGGACAAAGGGGCAGCTTATAGATCGAACCAGAGGTAATTTAACTCCAGGTCATCTTTAGCATGCTCCAAGGGAAAAACAGAGATAAGTTTAACAGATCCAAGGTCTATATATCAGAGAAGGACTTTGAACCTTCAATGCTTTGACACCAGCAAGAGATCTTAGAAAGGCCAGTTGGTCGCACAAGGATCCTAGTGGACAGGGCTAACTCTGATCCCCAGTGTTCCCAAATATTCCATCTTAAACCCAACAAGAACAACTAAGCAGCAGAAAACATTAAAGGCAAGGAGAGCAGAGACATAGGGTACCTAACAAGGGTAAATCCTATGCCATATTTTTGATGCAAGCCTAGAAGACCAATGAACAGCATGAAAATGTAATAAACAGTGTTAGAGAAAACATCACCAATAGTAATAGACCAGGATCCTGTGAAATGTGTTTGATTAATTAATGCAAAACCAGTCACATACATTGAGCTCAATGGTTGTTACAATCCAAAATTCTCCTCCCAGCCTACTACAATACAAACTACTCTGCTACTCTCTCCCAAAACTGTTCTAATCGTCAAAATGAAACCTTCTAACAGCAATCGGCAAAAACCGAACAACAACCACTACAATATGTTCTTGGGGATTCTTATAGCTCGAGTGGAGCAGAGAAGGTAGGTGAGGAACTAAATGTAGCATTAAAACTCAGAAGAGGGAGAGGGTCGAAGCCTCGTTCTGTTTTAAATTCTGAGCATTTATCTCTGGTGCTCTTTGGATGAGAAGAATGGTCTTCGTCAGGCTATAATTTACTTCCAGGTATGTCTCTGATGTACTCGTTGCAATGTTCTAGTGAATTGCACAAAAAGTCAGAATAATGATGCTAGAGTCTGCCATACTGCATAACTAATGCGCTGGTAGCATAGGACTCTTGTCAGGGCTGGAAAATCTCTCTAGAACATGGCATAGGATGAGAACTGTATGGTCGCATCGTCCTTTATGGAAAGAACATTTTGCTGATGTGAAAACCCTTTAGTATTATTTTTTGTGCCTTGGACCTTCTGATCGATCCTCGGGGTCTTCGAACTAGTACCTTTGCCTTCTAAATCCCTGAAAAAAGGCCCAAAAATCTTCAATTATGTGCCTTGAACTTTCTGCTATTCCATTGATACTCTCTATCTGCAAAGTCTGCGTTTAAATGGCTCAGGAAGGTTTGACAGAGTTTTAGCTGCGTTCTTTGAATGCACATCCTGTCATGGCTCCTTCCTAGGATTTCTTCATAAATTCAACCCCTGAAAATGGTCCTTTCTTGTGCTCTGTGCCACTGCAACAGTGACTGTGAACCACGGTGGTTTTCACCACCCGAAACCTTGAAAAACACGTAAACATGTTAAGAAAATCCATGCATGGGGTGGGATGTTGTGGATGACTGCGAAAATGGCGACGTGGCCCGGACGTGGACGATGAATGCAGCGGATACTGTAGAGGAAAACCATGGAACAGCAGGAAATGCACGAGAAGACGTCGAGACAGACAGTTTAACGTAAAATATTAAAACCTGACCTTTGAACACATATATGTACATGGAAGGGCGAGAAATACGATGAAACACATGGAATAGGTGATGTGGCGGGAGTGGTCAATGGCGGGACATGCAATCAAATATGGACCGTCCGATCTCGGGAGGAGATTGATGGCTGAAAATGCAGAGGAGGGTGACGGATGGTGGGCCAGGGGTACAGATGCCTCGGGTTATCCCCTGTGCAACTTCTTGGAGCGATCACCGTTGGATGGGTAGCTCTGGATCGGACGGTGCACATGCATATCGCGTCGAGTTTTCTGTCGAACGATAACGCGCGATGGGTGGGCGATTTTCAAATAGTGTCGGTGCCACGCGTCAGGCGGTGAGTGGAATCGCTCCGAAATGGAAAATACCGCCTGCCCTCCAAAGGCGGTGCGATGGAAACCGGCGGATTTTGAATAGTGCGCAATTGCGGGGACCATTGGGCGGGTGAAAGGCTGACCGTTGATCTACGGGTAAATGAACGGTGGATGATGCGATTGGAGGAGTGAATGGGTTGAACGGTGGATGATGCGATTGGAGGAGTGAACGGGTTGAACGGTGGACGTTGTGGGGACGCGACAACCATCCGATCTATACAGATTGACAGTTCAAAATGCGCCCGATACATATTTGCGCTAAGTGCTTTCCGCCTTGGCGCCCGGGTCACATGGAGAAAAGGTCGAGGGGGCTGGCCTGAAGGGGGCTAAGACTCATATATTTACAAATGCGGGTTTTGGCTCGTTTTTAATGCATTTTGAGGGTAGGAAAAGGCAACGATAGAGGAAACAAGGGTTTTTAAACCAAACAAGGGGTGGGTGTAGGATTTGAAGGGGGTTTTGGGATGATTTAGGGGATCAGAGGGGAATTTGACAAGGGGAAAACAAAGGTTAAAATGGGGCATTCTGCAGGGGTACAAGGGGCAAAAGTAGGCCTTTTGGAGCACAATTTTTTGAAATCAGAGAGGCTTTGTAATGGGAATCAGCAGAGGGTATTTATCAAAGGACAAAGGCACAAGGAAACTTCAAGGATGATGTGTTTTCAGAGGAAATGCATTCCTTGAAGGCTCAAAAAAATTTTATCCCCCTACTTTGCTTTTCAATAAATTCATAGCGGGCTAACAGTGGCTCCACATGAGGATGACTTCTTCTTGAAGGAGTCAAGAATTCAGAAAATGATCTTTGGAGTAGGCCAGATGCCTGGTACTTAACTCATTCTTTTATTTCTTGGATAAACTGCCACAAATCATGAAGAGATCATATTAGCAGTAAAATTCTCCCAAACAACTACCTACCCACACTATAGTCCTAACATTTTTTCTTCTGGGTGCATTTGGACTTGCAGACCCTTGACATAGTTTTATTAACAAACAGGAAAATAAACCTATTCTACTTCTACCCTTATTACTCCATGAGACCAGATTAAACTGTTGATATCATAGTTTCTCTACCTAATCTAATATCTGCTAGGATTAAATTGTCTAGCAGATTTCTTCTCTACATTCTAGGACAGAAATTGAAAACAGTCAAGCCAGGATTAGACTGTCTGGCTTGCTAGACCTTGCAGAAATTAAAAACAACTAACTACATGCTCACGGACTGAGCTTTATTGAGCTTTTCCTACCTACCCTACTCTAACTGGATATTTACAAGTCTAGCTTACAAACAATGTCTTCCAATGTAACTAGTCCATCAAGTGATCCCATGACTGGTCCTTTCTACTCAGCTCCTTGAGTAGGCTGGATAGGCAGGGCAGCTCCCACTCTTTTTGTTCAATAACAGCAGCTTTGAAAAATTTTCTTTCTGTTTGCAACATGCTACTCAAAAAGACCTTTGATCCTTCCTCAAATGTTTGCAGGAAATGAGCATAAGGATCATGAAAAGATACCTGGCTATGAATATTTGGCAGGCAGGCTTCAACCGGGATCTCTTCTTCTTCCACTGGAACAAGAAGAAGACTCTCTTGAGGGAGGGAATCTCCCTCATCTTCTTCATTTTCTGAACTGGAGGACTCATCGTATATTGCAGCTAAGTCCTCTTGGAGCTCTGATATGTTCTGCTCTGATGTGCTGAGCTCCGTGAAAAGATCTAAGTATTCTTGAGCAGTGGTTTGTTCCATTGCTTCCTCTTTTTCAAGAGAAGGCTCATTGCTTTCGAACTACTCAAAGATATCTTCCTTGTTTTCCTCTTCATCTTCTGATATGAAAGGCTGCTGACCTCCAATCATGTGAAAACCATTACTGGTGAGTTGTAATGGAGTAAAGCAAATATCTAGAGATCCTTCACCCTCTTCTGCACTCTTAAATATTTCTTCATCAGTATCATAAATAGCCTGCATTGGCTCATTACTCTTTGGAAGTAAAGGGAACTGATTTTCCTCCCATAAATCTACTAATGATGACCCTGCAAGATCGTCTTCTGTTTGGAGAACATCATCATCAGATAGATCAAAAATAGGAAAATCATGAATATAAGCAATGCTGCCAACCGGACATACTGGATTATCAGCAGATTTTTCTTCACTCTGATTTACATGTGAGCTTTCCAACTCTGTACAACAAAGCTCATCGGATGAATGGGCAATAATCTCTGTTGTGAAAAAAATTTCAGAGGTTGGCTTTCCATTGATGATTTGATCTATTTCTTCTTCTGTCAAAGGGGGAGATGGTCTTGTGTTCCCTTGTGCAGAAGTGCAGCAGCTCTCTGTTTCCTTTGAAGACTGGATTTGAGGCAGAATGTCATCTGAAGCCTCAATTGCAAGGGATGATGGATCAGCATCTGAGTTTTCAGGAATATCTTGAGGAATGTCTACGGTCTCTTGACTTTTTTCTTCCTCATCTGATTCATCCATGTTCTTGTGACGGCTAGGATGCATATTAAATTCTTGAATGGTTGCTAATAGATCTTCAGGATGCATATTAACAAAATCCTCATCCATATCTAACAGGTACTGTATGATATTCTGAGATTGATCACAAAAATCCCATGATAAGGATGGAGAGTTTCCTTTTTAATTCTTGTAAAATACTTGGTGCATGTCCCTTAAAGAAAACAAACTCCTAGGTTCTAACCATTCATAACAGACCCTAGCTTTTCCTTCTAATGTTTCCATGAAAATTTTCATTAGGCAGTCTTCATTCCATTCAACTTTAAATTTCCACACATGTATATGAAACTTGATGAGATGTAGCAAGGGGTCATCAACGTTTTCACCCTGAAAGGTAGGTAGGTTTTCTAACCAGTCCACTTCAGGCATTTTGTGTGGGAATCCAGGGATATGCTCCCTACTCATTGGGGCATATCTTCTCTGTATGCGTGGAAGCATGTTTGTAAATCGGAAAGAGGTCACTGTATCTTCTCAACCAGTTCAGAGTCTTTTACTAGTGGAGTCATTTGGTTTTTTGGGAGTTATGAAGTGTGGAGTCGCCAGGTGGATGTATATGAATGCTTGCAGCAGGATTTTTTCTACCATCAGCAATTGAATGCCAATCTAACCAGAGATATTGGGTCTTTTGAGTGCTTAAGAGTGTGTAAGATAAATGCACTCAAATCCCCAGTGGAGTCGCCATTATGTTGGGGTTCCCATGTTTTGGCCAGATTGGCAAGACCAAAAGATGAGACAACATCATAACCACTTTGGGGCCCTAGGATGTAGCCCTCCTGGACCCGGAGAGGGATCTCTCCAATAAAACAAAGAATTATATATCCTTGAAAGCTCAAATGAGATGTTAGGCTAGGTATGAAGCACAAAGGGGGTTTAAAATGATTTGGTTGGTTGGTTGCTGGGTTGGTCATGAGATCATAGACTGAGAAAGTAATGGGAGCAAAGGGACAAAGCAGCAGGATGTTTCAGCAAAGAGGATAGGACAAGAAAGTGCCATCCATTGGGCTATGGAGTCATGAAAGGGAATTACATGCAACAACTAGCCAAGGCTTTCAGAGGGAAAGTCATCTACACTAAAGGATCTTTTTATATAGATGGTGGGATGAAACATTAAGGATTTAAAGTGAAAGAAGGAAAACAACCCAATTTTTGTCTATAGATCAGGTCAGAGGTCATTTAACTCCAGACCCGCTTGGAAATACTCAAAGGCAGCTTTCAATGGAGGGACAAAGGGGCAGCTTATAGATCGGACCATAGGTCATTTAACGCCAGGTCAGCTTTAGCATGCTCCAAGGGAAAAATAGAATTAATTTTAACAGATCCAGGGTCTATAAATCAGAGAAGGACTTTGAACCTTCAATGCTTTGACACCAGCAAGAGATCTTAGAAAGGCCAGCTAGTCGCACAAGGATCCTAGTGGACAGGGCTAACTCTAATCCCCAGTGTTCCCAAATCTTCCACCTTAAACCCAACAAGAACAACTAAGCAATAGAAAACATTAAAGGCAAGGAGAGCAGAGACATAGGGAACCTAACAAGGGTAAATCCTATGCCATATTTCTGATGTGAGCCCAGAAGACCAATGAACAGCATGAAAATGTAATAAACAGTGTTAGAGAAAACATCACCAATAGTAATAGACCAGGATCCTGTGAAATTTGCTTAATTAATTGATGCAAAACCAGTCACATACACTGAGCTCAATGGTTGTTACAATCCAAACTTCTCCTCCCAGCCTACTACAATACAAACTACTCTGCTACTCTCTCCCAAAACTGTTCTAACAGTCAAAATGAAACCTTCTAACAGCAATCGGCAAAAACCGAACAACAACCACTACAATATGTTCTTGGGGATTCTTATAGCTCGAGTGGAGCAGAGAAGGTAGGTGAGGAACTAAATGTAGCATTAAAACTCAGAAGAGGGAGAGGGTCGAAGCCTCATTCTGTTTTAAATTCTGAGTATTCATCTCTGGTACTCTTTGGATGAGATTAATGGTCTTCGTCAGGCTGTAATTTACTTCCAGGTATGTCTCTGATGTACTCGCTACAGTGTTCTGGTGAATTGCACAAAAAGGCAGAATAATGATGCTAGGGTCTGCCATACTGCATAACTAATGCGCTGGTAGCATAGGACTGTTGTCAGGGCTGGAAAATCTCTCTAGAACACGGCATAGGATGAGAACTGTATGGGCGCATCGTCCTTTATGGAAAGAACCTTCTGCTGATGTGAAAACCCTTTAGTATTATTTTATGTGCCTTGGACCTTCTGATCGATCCTCGAGGTCTTCGAACTAGTACCTTTGCCTTCTAAATCCCTGAAAAAAGGCCCAAAAATCTTCAATTACGTGCCTTGAAATTTCTGTTGTTCCACTGATACTCCCTGTCTGCAAAGTCTGCGTTTAAATGGCTCTGGAAGGTTTGATAGAGTTTTAGCTGTGTTCTTTGAATGCACATCCTGTCATGGCTCCTTCCCAGGCTTTCTTCATAAATTCAACCCCTGAAAAATGGTCCTTTCTTGCACTCTTTGCCACTACAACAGTGACTGTGAACCACAGTGGTTTTCACCACCCAAAACCCTACAAAACACATAAACATGTTAAGAAAATCCATGCATGGGGTGGGATGTTGTGGATGACT
Source organism: Pinus albicaulis (assembly GCA_034641835.2). Classification (NCBI taxonomy): domain Eukaryota; kingdom Viridiplantae; phylum Streptophyta; class Pinopsida; order Pinales; family Pinaceae; genus Pinus; species Pinus albicaulis. The sequence continues at coordinate 1,534,105,143 of CM076584.1, read as the reverse complement.
GTGAAAATGGCGACGTGGCCCCGACGTGGACGATGAATGCAGCGGATACTGTTGAGGAAAACCATGGAACAGCAGGAAATGCACGGGAAGACGTCGAGACAGACAGTTTAACGTAAAATATTAAAACCTAACCTTTGAACACATATATGTACATGGACGGGCGAGAAATACGATGAAACACATGGAATAGGTGACATGGCGGGAGTGATCAATGGCGGGACATGCAATCAAATCTGGACCGTCCGATCTCGGGAGGAGATCGACGGCTGAAAATGCAGCGGAGGGTGATGGATGGTGGGCCAGGGGTATGGATGCCTTGGGTTATCCCCCGTGCAACTTCGTGGAGCGATCACCGTTGGATGGGCAGCTCTGGATCGGATGGTGCACATGCATATCGCGTCGGGTTTTCTGCCGAACGATAATGCGCGATGGGTGGGCAGTTTTCAAACAGTGTCGGTGCCACGCGTCAGGCGGTGAGTGGAATCGCTCCGAAATGGAAAATACCGCCCACCCTCCAAAGGCGGTGCGATGGAAACCGGCGGATTTTGAATAGTGCACAGTTGCGGGGACCATCGGGCGGGTGAAAGGTTGATCGTTGATCTGCGGGTAAATGAACGGTGGATGATGCGATTAGAGGAGTGAACAGGTTGAACGGTGGACGTTGTGGGGACGCAACAACCGTCTGATCTATACAAATCGACGGTTCAAATGCGCCCGATACATATTTGCGCTAAGCGCTTTCCGCCTTGGCGCCTGGTCTTGGCGCCCGAGTCATGTGGAGAAAAGGTCGAGGGGGCTGTCCTGAAGGGGGCTAAGACCCATATATGTACAAATGTGGGTTTTGGCTCATTTTTAATGCATTTTGAGGGTAGGAAAAGGCAACAATAGAGGAAACAAGGGTTTTTAAACCAAACAAGGGGTGGGTGTAGGATTTGAAGGGGGTTTTGGGAGTATTTAGGGGATCAGAGGGGAATTTGACAAGGGGAAAACAAAGGTTAAAATGGGGCATTCTGCAGGGGTACAAGGGGAAAAAGTAGGCCTTTTGGAACACAATTTTTTGAAATTAGAGAGGCTTTATAATGGCAATAAGCAGAGGGGATTTATCAAAGGACAAAGGCACAAGGAGACTTCAAGGATGATGTGTTTTCAGAGGAAATGCATTCCTTGAAGGCTCAAAAACATTTTAGCCCCCTACTTTGCTTGTCAAAAAATTCATAGGGGGCTAACACCACTAACGGTATGATTGGTACAGTTAATACTAAAAGCAAGAATAAATCTTCAAAGAATTCTTCTCCTATAATAACTTTACCTGATTCCCCAGAAGGAGAGTCTTCCGCTGAAATTTCTGCCGACATTCATGTCGTAGAGACATCTACGGCCAAATCTAAATCTGACAGTAAAAAGAAGGGGAAGAATAAAAACAAAAAGAATTCAAAAGAAAAAACAGATAAAACTGAATCTAATGACAAAAAATGAAAGCCTCACTATCCTTGTTTCATTTGCGATGAGGATCATTTTACTAAGGAATGCCCACATCGATCGGAGGTTGCGAAATTCGTTAAAGGTTATCAACAACCTACTGTCTTGAAGGATCCTTTTCCAACTCAAGACAGTAAGATGATTGGTTCTACCTCGAATGCCTTAGAAGAACCTATTATGATGATGTCTCATGTCAGGATTGCGACGCGATCGCAAGATTATGGTAGTAAAAATCCTGTTGGTGGTAAAGAAGCAGAATCTTCTAATTCAAACACATCAACTACACCTCCTCCCATTTCTGATCCACTACAAATCAAGAAACACAATCCAAACTTAGTAATCAAACCGCCTGCTAAAGGTGTACTTCGTAAATCATCTTTCAATCCACATGCGAGAGCTGCTCAGAATTACAACATTGTTGAGGACTTAGCTATTTCCCCTTCAGCAATGTTGGCTTTGGAAGTGCTGCAATCGTGCCCAGCACAGCGTAAATTACTTTTGTCGGCCATAGGAGCTGTTGATATTCAGGATCCAAACCTTATAATCTTCAATTTAGAGAATAGCACACCCCACCTACCTCATCAAATGGCTTTCCAGATTCCAGTTTTAGTCAAAAACAGACCGATCTTTCTGACTGTGATTGATGAAGGGGCTTCTACATGTATTATGTCAATCCAATGTTGGAAATCGCTTAGTTCTCCTACACTTAATCAGTCTCCGATGATTCTAAAGGCTTTTGATGGCCGAGGGTTCCATCCTTTCGATATTTTGCAGGATTTACCTATAGGGGTCGAAGGCAAAACCGTAAATCTAGATGTGGAGGTGGTTGATGCCCCTCTAGATTACAACCTTCTCCTGGGTCGTAGTTGGTCTTATGCTATGACTGATGTTGTTTCATCGGTCTTTCATCTTATCAAGTTTCCACATCAAGGAAAGATCATTACAATAGATCAGCTCACTTATTTTTCATTCGATCCAGCCTCTACAGAAACTATCCAGCACATCGATAAAACCGCTATCCCTTACAAGGATGTTGGGGTAGGTTTGATTAAAGATTCTAGTTTACTAGGAACTTTTTCCTTTCCTCCTCCTAACATATCGCCTCCTATTGCAAATATTCATATGATTTCATCGAATACCATTACGTTTGATGATCCTTCGATCGTACCTTCCGATTCTGAGTTGGATTCATTTGACGGCGCGATGCCTTTGAGTCCCTTTGAAATTGCATATCAGGCTGTACAGTCGCTTTCCGATCCTTCTTCAACTGAAATTGATCCAATGAATGGGATCCATGAGGAATCACTTTCTATATCTAGCTCAGCCACAACGACATTTCCCGATCTTGTTCATACTGATGAGTAGACTCGTGAACTTTTGTCTGTTGACGATTTACCATGGGAAGATCTACATCATTGATCATCATTTTTACCTGAGCTCGATCATTATGAAAATGATTTTGCTTCTATTTTTACTACTGAATATGTCAAATAACCATAGAATCCATTGCACAATCCTGATTCTGAGTTAAATTTGGAAAATATCTCTCGAATGATTCCAATTGACATTTCAGTTAAGCCAGGAATAATTGAAAAGATTCATATAGGTGCTTGCTATACGGACGATAAAATCCAAAATTATAAAGCCCTATTTCAAGAATTTCGTGACGTGTTTGCTTGGTCATATGAGGAAATGCAGGAATCGATCCGTCAATTTTTGTACATGAAATCAAGACTTACCCGGATGTCAAACCTGTCCGACAACGCTTACGCCAGATACATCTGCGAAAAGCTGCTACTATCAAAGCCGAAGTTGAAAAATTATTTCGTGCAGGTTTCATTTATCCAATTCCTTTAACTGATTGAGTATCGAATATTGTTCTTGTTAACAAAAAACAAGGAACGATAAGAGTATGTATCGACTATAGGGATATTAATCGAGCTTATCCTAAAGACAATTATCCAACCCCCTATATCGATGAAATAATTGATGATTTTGCCAGCAGTGAGATGTTCTCCTTTATGGATGGTTTTTCTGGTTACAATCAAATAAACATACTTCTTGTTGATCAGCCAAAAACAACTTTCATTTTTCCATGGGGGACATTTGCTTATTGCAAACTACCCTTTGGATTGAAGAACACTGGGGCAACTTTTCAAAGGGCTATGTCTTACGCATTTCATGACATTAAGCACATTGTGCAGCCTTATCTCAATGATTTACCTGCTCATTCATCGCATAGGGCCAACCATCTCACTCATTTACGAGCTATCTTTATGAGATGTAGGCATTATCGAATTCGGCTAAATCCACACAAATGTGTTTTCTGTGTAGAATCGGATCGCTTACTGGAATTTGTTGTTTCAAAAGCAGGCATTCGCGTTGATCCGTCGAAGGTCGAAGCTATTTTTAATCTACCTCCTCCTTCGACTCTGCGCCAACTCCAAATTTTGAAGGGGAAAGCAAACTCTTTACGTCGGTTCATTCCTAACTACGCCGAGCTAACAAAGGGTTTTACCCGGTTGTTGAAACAAAAAGTTCCATTCTTTTGGGATTAGATCACTGATCGATATTTTTATATACTTAAACATGCGTTGACCCATGCACCATTATTGCATCCTCCCAACTACAACCGGGACTATTTTTTGTACCTCGCTGCCTCTCATTCCACCATCGGGATGGTTTTAGTTCAGGAAGATGAATTCAACAATGAACATGTCATTTACTATCTTAGTCAAAATCTACATCTGACTGAGATCAAATATACACATGTAGAGAAACTGGCCTTGGCAGCTGTTCAAGCTGTCCAAATATTTCAACACTACATCTTATTACGCAAAACCACAGTAATTTCTTACTATAACCCTATCATGTACATCTTGACCAAACAATTGCGAGGGGGAAAGTATTCCAAATGGATAGTTATCCTGCAGGAATTTGACATGGAATTTGAAAAGTCCAAAGCAAAGAAATCTTTGGTTTTTGCCGAACTGATGTGTGATTTCCCGCCTACTGATACTGAAACTGTGGCGAAAGAGCCCATTGCGGACGAATCCTTATTTCTTATCAGTACTCTTGATCCTTGGTATGGGGATATTATTGTTTATCTCCAAACCCAATATTTTCGGCCTGAAATCTCACGGTCTCAGTGACGGAAAATACGTTTCCAATCCCAACAATACAATATTATTAGTGATACACTCTATCGTCGTGGAGAGGATTCTGTTTTCCGATGCTGTCTTACACATGAAGAAGCTGAGAAGGTTTTTAATGATTGCCATTCTAGAGCATGTGGCAGTCATATGTCTAGGTATGTCACAGCCCAAAAGATATTGTGCGCTGGTTATTTATGGCCGTTGTTATTCAAAGATTGTATTTATGCAGTCTGGAAATGCCACAATTGTCAGGTCTTTGATCGTAAAATGCGTGCACCACCCGCTCCTCTTCACCCTATAATTGTTGTCGGTCCTTTCGCAAAGTGGGGTATTGACTTTATTACATGTAACCCTCACTCGGCCAGGGGTTATGCGTATATTATCCTAGCGGTAGATTATTTTACTAAGTGGGATGAGGTGATGCCTACATTTTCGGTAGACGGCAAGACTACTGCAACTTTCGTGTTCAATCATATAATTGCTAGATTCGGTGTTCCTCAAGCCATTATTACAGATCATGGAAGTCATTTTCGAAATATCATGATGACTGAATTGATAGATCAACTTGGCTTGCGCCACGATAGTTCTACTCCTTATTACCCATAGGCTAATGGTCTGGTTGAAGCTATCAATAAAGTTTTAGTCACTATGATCAAATGAATTATTGGTATTCATAAGTCAAATTTTCATTCCATGTTATTTTCAACACTTTGGGCATATCGGACCTCAGTAAAAATGCCAACTGGTTTCAGTCCCTTTCAATTGGTTTACGGTTTGGAAGCTGTGTTGCCTATCGAATGTGAAATTATGTCTTTGAAATTAGCCATATAATTGCTTCCAGCTACGTCTAAAGAGGAGAAGAGTTTTTTTTAATTAGCTCAACTAGATGAGAATCGATGAAATGCTACATTAGCAAACGAAGCTCATGTCAAATGAATAAAAGGTCAATACGATAGAAATGTTACCCCTCATATTTTTTCAGAAGGAGACCTAGTTTTAGTGTATGATCAAGCCAATGATAAGCTAGGGGCTGGAAAATTTGTGCCTATGTGGTATGGTCCTTTCATTGTTAAGAAAAAGCTAGCAAAAGGGGCCTATGAGCTGATAGATTTTGACGGGGTCCCTTTAGATAAACCCATAAATGGGCTTTATCTGAAGAGATATTATGCTTAAATTTGGTGTGGAGATTTTTTATTAGATTAGTTTCTTTACTATTGGTGTGTTTTAAGATTAGAAAAGTGTGCCTAGTTTAGAGTGTGCTCTTGTCATTATTCCTTCTTATCTGAGTTTTACTCTTGATATTGCAGATGTCGATGTCTCTTCAGACATATATTGGTTTTGCTGATGGTGCTTGTCGTAGTACACAGAACATTTCTTCTGCAGCTTTGGTTATCTATTCACCCTCTGAAGAGTTAGTGTCTATGCATGGGGTAAGCCTAGGTCAAACAATGAATAACATTGCAGAGTATAGTGCAGTGATTGAGTTATTATCTGAATCCATATCATTTGGAATTCAGAGTTTGATTGTCAGGTTGGATTATGAACTCATTGTATTATAGCTTAACAGGGTGTATGCCATTAGGAATCAAGTGTTATTAAGGTTATTTTTGAGATTTCGTCTCTTGTAATGTGAATTTGATTACATTGAATATCATCATATTCCAAGACATTTAAATACATTAGCAGATGCAGTTGCTTCTAGTATGATAAATAGACATTTGCAATGATCAAAACAGTAAATTAAACAAAATTCGATAACATGTACATAGATAGTCGGTAATAGTGATATATCATAGCATAGAAGTGTGTTTCGAACTATATATCGTCTTGTGTTCGACGATTTAAAATTTACAATACAAAAAAAATTAGGACTTATAAAGTGTTGAAAATGATTTTTACTTGAATCATCCCATTTCTCTCCTGGCGGAAAAGCCATGTCTTTGTCACCGTGATAGTTCATCCCGGCGTATGGAAAATCCTTAATAATAAAGAGTTGGTTTTTCAACCAATGAAAATATGCCGACAAAATTCTAAAAATCTCAATTCCCTCAGCATGAGATTGGCAACACGTAATGTTGCACTCCTATACAGTATAGTAATAGTGAAGACAATAAATTTGAACTTAGGACGGATGATATCTATCCGTTTATCCTTGGGGTCTACTCAACCATTGTAAAACTCTGCTTTGAGACTAGCAACAGATTGGCCACCTGGTCTAGTCCCGAATACAGATAAGTGTCTGCCCCTATTGGACAAACCAGTCAAAAAAAATATATCCTCCAGCTCGACTTCAAGCTGGTGGCCGATAAACTAGAAACACTGGTCCTGTGTGTCCCATATGTTCACTAGCCATATCAGGAAATCAACTTGGGCCCTCATATGGTCCAAAATTTATACAGATTACTTGGAGCTTACAGTTTTTGATCCGACGAATGGATTTTCCAAAATCTTCACAGGAATTTTTTCTTACCCAAAAGCTCTCACTTTTTAACTCTGAATTCAAATAGTAGAAACAAAGTTAGAAAAGTCCTTTTTATAAGTTTTTTTTGAATAAATGAATTTTTAATTTGTTTATTTTTCACTTTAAAAAGGTAATTTTTGAAAACATTTTTATTTATATTAAACAGGTATGTGTAATTGTTTCGAGTTTTTGTGCAGAATATTGGATTTTTCGGTAAAATGGATCATTTTTCAACAAAGAGCATACTTTTATCACTTTTTCATACTCTTTCAAAAAAATTACGAAAAAGAAAAACATTGGAGTCCTCTTTTAAGCCCTTTTCAGACTCTCTAAACATGAAAAGATTGCCGAGCACTTGATTATTTGAACTCGTTAAAGTAAATGAATGATTGTACTTTCAGTATAAGTTTATCCCTTTTACGGACTGAAACGAACTATTTACAAAAAGGGTATACATTGACTAATTATGGTCAATAGAGTTCTCTCCTGCATTATTTTATCCCTTTTCGGGTTCGAGAGACTAAATTTACGAAAAAATACACCCACGAAGTTTTCTTAAGTTTTTCTTCTAACTCCCTAAAATTGAAAAACACCGATTTTCTCCTATACTGGACTCGTTAAAATTTAACAGTAAAGGACCTGTTCAATTTTTACGCTGGAACGAACCACTCCTTCTTAGGGTTCGAATCTTATACTAAGTTGGACTCATTCGAAGGATGAGCTTATAAATAAGAAAATTTTATCCTCCTCAAGCTTGTAAAAAATAAAGAGGTACTTGCCAAAAATGGTGGGGGACAAGTGAGAAAAACAAACTTGTTTGTTACATTTTGATTATTCGGAAAACCATTAACCACTTTTGAACACGACACTTTTGTTCACCTGGGTTTGGAAAATCCTCTACCTAATAGTTAATCAAACCATATTGAAAGTCTTCAGTCAGTTTCTGTGTATTAGCTTTGGGTCAGTTGTCACCAAACCATCTGCAATGTCATTATGTGCTCAAGAGGATAGTTCAAAAAAACCATTCATTTGCGAAATATTTGTCTTCCACTTTGACCATCCCTGAGTCAGTCCTTGCCAATATATTTCTTCAAAAATTGATCTATGATTTCGTGTTGTGGGCTTGGCTACGAAGGATCACTTTTTATCGAAGACATCTCATTATCTAGGAAGTTGATCCAGAAATCATCAGTACCTTGAAATTTTCATGCCTCAATGGCAGGTTTCTCACCTTCGATGACAGGTTACATCATGGACCTTCAATCGAATGATTCCGTGACATGTTCGAATTCAGCTCATTCATTCGCATTTCATGGATTGTACTGAGTACTTTGACAGCCATTGAAATTATTGGTGGTTACTCTCATAGTTGTTAACAGTTTACATTATTGACTCGTAATCAAGTGGTTTCTACCATGTTCAACTTCGACACATTTATTCACATGGATAGAATCGTACTGGTTCAAAAAACAGAAATCAAGACCCCTGATCTAGTTTCTACCATCCAGGCTGCGAGGAATTTTGTTATTCATTTATATAGTGGACTATTCATAAACAGATGGCTACGTCCATACTGTGTCTACACACATCTATACTATTGATGTATTGAAAATCATTCCTGTATCAAAACAATTTAAGTCAGCTTTCTAGTTAGTTTTGATCTGAGTATGGGAATGCCTACCTCAACGATGATATGTTTACATATATATGTTTTGCATTGAATTTTTTTATAGGTTCTGACTGGGGTGTCCACAGGATGATCCTTGAAATGATAAATTACATCACTCTTCATATATGACAGACTTCATCTTCATCTATTCCAGACTTCGCACTTTAGGGGGAAATATGTTGCACTAAAAACTATCAGCCTGACATTATGCTGACTGTATGAGCTCATTGATACTCATACTTGCCTCCTCTGCAAGTGTTACAACATTTACTCCTCAATTCAAGCCTTAAAACAAGAGAAAAAACCCTAATAACTCAAAAACCCTAGGGTACGCAGGTAATGTGAGGCTTACTTGCGTTCCTGGCTAGGGTACGCAAGTAATGTGGAGAAAATGCGTTCTGGAATGCAGTTTTCCAGTGTTATGCATGTGTACCCCCTCCAAAGTCAAAAAAGCGAGAAACAAAAGTTAAAAAGTTGATTTGAGGTCAATTCTAGAAGCTTCTAGATGAAAATTTTTGGGGATGAGTACGCTTTAATAAGGTGCATGTATCCCACATCTTAAGGAACTAATCCCTTGATGTGAGGAGCCTATCCCTTTGAAGGAGGATTCTATCCCTTCATAGGTGGAACCCTAGCCTCCTCATCTTCTCTATAAAAAGAGGCATTGGGTAGCCTCAAAGGGAGTTCAAGCTTTAGTGTGTGATTGAGTTGAAGTGTTGTTGAGATTTAGAATTCTTTCTGCTGAGATTTTCAGAGGAAAGATCACATACCTCTATGTGCTCCTGGAGGAAGAGTGCAAGACTTATCAAAGTAGAGGAGACTCCTTCTTCGGACCCTGGGAAGGCCTGTTCAACATCAAGGCTAAGGTTGTAAGGTTCTTCTGTTATTTTAAGATTAATACAATCAAGTTTTGTTTTCTCAATAAATTGTCGTTCGATTGTTTATTTCAATAAGCTCTCGTTTGATCGTTTATTTCATAGATTTCTTGATAACTATGATAGGTATGTTTTATAATTATTTTTTATATAGGTGATATTTAATATTTTCTTGATTGTGATTGCAGGTCAACAAATGACGACACTTTTTTGCGACGAAAGAACTATTGTTGCGACGGAGGAACTATTGTTGCGACAGAAAGAATTATTGTTGCGATGAAAGAACTCTTGTTGCAACGGAAGGATTATTGATGCGACAGAAGCAATACAACTGCAAATAAGCATTTGGATCTAAGGTAGGATAAACACCTTCATAAAATTTATCTGTAAAATGAATATATTTAGAGAAAGATAAACTTAGTTGTTCATTTGTTGCTAGATTGTCTTTTGACACTAGGGAGATCAATCCTGTCCGCAAGATCATTTTATCCGGCCAACAAGGGGAAGTAAAGAATGTTTGTAGCATTAAAGATGAAGATGTGACATGGGATTCATTTCAGAAGTATTTTAAAGACAAATACCTAACAGAACATTTCCATGATGAAAAATATAGAGGATTCCATGATTTAAAGCTGGGACAAATGACGATGGATGACTACATAACCAGTTTTACTTCCCTACTAAAATATGTTCCTTATATAAGGGATGAAAAGGCTAAGGTTCAGTGATTCTTAAGTATTTTTCCAACCCACATGAAATAAAAAATTGAATTCGTGAATCCAAGAACCATGAATGAAGAAATTCGGAAGGCAATAATGTGCTATCAAAAGTCCAAGGCAAAAGGAGAACTGGGAAAAAAATTGCAGCCAAAGAAAGGATAGAAAAATAGTTCCAATTTCAAAAGTGATAAGAAAAGAAACTTTAAGAATTATACACGAAATACAGTGAACAAACAGTTTGAAATAAATCACCAAAGAACTTGATGGCCTGTAGAAGAGAGGCCTGCAGATGCTTTCAACAAACCTAATCAAGGAAAAGTCCCAAAAGCACCTCTACAATATTAGGGGTGTGGTGAGGCTCATTAATACAAAAATTTCACATAGTGAGGGAGAAGTGAAACATTTGCTAATCTGCCAAAAGCTTCTATAGTGGGAGATGTAGCCCAAAATATACCCAGAATCAATGCAGCATTAGAAAATTGTGAGGTGGATTATCAACCAACGATGATAGAGTTGGAATGTAAGCTACATTCATAGCCTGTTTCTATTTTGGTTGAACTAGGTGCAATTTTAAGTTATGTAAACCCCAAAATAGTATAATTATGTAAATGACAAAGTTAGAAATTCAAAAATCCTTTGCTGGTACAGTGAGAAATTGACACAAAGAGAAAAGTAAGTGCCAAAATTCCAAACTGTACATTGGAAATTGGAAACCAACAATTAAATGTGGACCTGAATATACTACCATTAGGGTCCTATGATGTACTTTTGGGCATGGATTAGTTTGAGGAACATTGGAAATTACTGGTGTTAGTATGAATCTTTTGTCGGAAAAAGACCACTTTAGCTACGCATAACAAATAGCCCTAACATCAATTATGGCTGCCAATATCTTCAAATATGAAGTTAGTTGATCCAAACAAAGCTGCAAAAGTCCAGATCTATGCATAAAAATACATTAAGCAGTAAAAATAAAGTTTTTCTCCATGCATCCAATAGACAAGACAAGAACAATATTTTTGAAAGAATTTTTGTATTAAAGGGCACCTGAGAGGAAAACAAGAAAGGCATTTCCAATTCTCCTTAATGGGATGGGTTCTTGAAAGTCCTCAACATTTCAGATATAAAATTTCTCTCTCTTGTTGGTGTAGAAAACCTAGACAAACATATAAGTCAAGGGAGCTCACAAAGCAAATAATGGAGAATGTGACAATGATAATGGCTCAAAGTCAGACTAGGAGTATAGATCTATAGTGATATAATATGCAATGAAAGGTGACAAATTAATGGGAAAACCCTTCTATTTATAACAAAATATTGGGTTTAGTCTAGAACTTGGTGCATGAATAAAATATTATTAACCAAATTCTAGAACCACCTTTTAGGAATATTTTATTATATTTGTTAGAGGGAAAAGGGTTTTTGACTTGGGTCAAGTCCTTTATTTATAAATAATAAATAAATAAATGATATATTTATTATTTTAAGGAAATGGTGGAAATATAATTAAAAAAATAATGATTTATTTAATTATTTATAAATGATTTAGTTAAATTTAACTAGGAATATTATTTAAATAAGGATTAAATAACTTATTCCTAGGAAATAATCAAATAAATAAGGATTTATTTAATTGATTTCCTTGTTTTGGGTTAAATATGACCAGGAATAATAACTAAATTGATGTTTAACTAATTATTCCTTGAGGAAATATAAACAAATATAGATTTGTTTATTATTTCCTTTTTGGGTTTCCTATTTAGACCATAAACGACTTAATAAAGGTGTTTTACTAAGTTATTTCACATAGTGAAAGCAATTTTACTTAGGTTAAAATTGGTCTTACATGGTGTACTTGGGTCCACCTAATGATAATAGGTTATATGACCAAAAAATGGTGTAACATATTTCCCCCCAACATGCAAGTGTTAGGAGAAAATCATATGACCGAAGTACATTGTAAGAAATCAATCACTAGACATCAAGAGGGAAGTCAGAGAGAGAAATGTAAGGTAGTCTAATGTGCTAAAGGAATAGAACCTAAGGAGACAAGACTTACAGGTGCAACAAGTCTATTTTTATGAGATGGTACTTGTGCTAAAGGTGGCGGGGGAGGCATACCTATGCCCGCCGAGACCATGTACAAAAGAATAGTGTGTCTAGTAAACAAGGGACCGAACTATAAAGTACTTGCTGGCATAAACATGAGCCAGATAAAAGATATAATGAGGAATCCCACATACATGCTATGCCTAGGATAACAGCCAGGACTTATACAATAATATCTAAGTACATGAGAGACAAATACAACCCACATGCCCGCTATAAACGGGGAAGGGCTCGCAAAATCTAACTAATATATGCAAATCAAAGAAGTGCTGCAAGCAGCTAAGGGAAACATAATCAAATATATGGAGCTGCATCGAAGGCTACAATGAATACATCATCTGAGCATGTGGGGGGCTACCTACAGGGCCACCCCCTCATGAGGGTTGAGACATCTCACACATACCCGGGAATCACAAATAGTTGCTACTGCATCACTGGACCATCAAGTATACGGATCTCGAGCATGATGAAAGGAGCTGGAGTTGAGAAACAATCAAGTCAAAGGGTAATGAGGAATGCCTTTGCCTGATCTGAGGCACTGAACAAGTGTAGCAGCTGGAACCAAGATACATCACCTTCTAGACCTGTCTTTTGGAATGAATAAGATGATGTCGACAGAAGAAGGTTTGCCTTGGGTGAGGCGATAAGGAGTCCTTGACTAAGGCACAAAGGAAAATGATAGAGTGACTCACAGGCTAACACCAATGATGATGATGAAATGGGTGGAGGTCCAAGGGGGACCCTAAAAACATGAGTATGAGATGGTATCTCATGACGAAAATCAACACAAACAAGAACAGGTAGGGAGGCAAAGTGGTGCCCCAAGTAAAAGTGTTGTAAGTGAGGAAATCTAATTTTTAGGAGAGGTGAAGTGACCCTTCATGGACAAAATGTGTCTTGGTGAAGTAGCGAATTACGAAAAACAAACAGATGTTGGCTATCTAAAAGAAAATAAAACATGCATTTCGAGAGGGAAATGCTAAGGGTAATATTTCTTATGATAGAGTGCATTGCGAGGATTAGGAAGGGGGTGGCCTTCGAATTCCTCTAAGAAGTATGCCCCCTTACCAATATCCTTACTGATGATGTAAGGACCTAGCCATAATTAGTTAAACTTCCCATGACTGAGGACATCATGGGCCTGGTCATATACTAGAACAAGGTCACCTTCATGAAAGGTGCGAGGGTGGAATTTTCAGTCATACTGAGCTCTGGTGCACCTTTTGGCCACTTCAAGACTTTTCATTGCAACATGACGGTCTTTAGAGTTGCACTCACTCATGATGATTCATTGTTCTAGAGGTTGGGTATCAGGGAGAAGTTCGATGGCCAAGTGAAGGGAAGGAATTTCACACTCGATCGGTAAGACTGCCTCTTCACCAAAAACAAGGTGGAAAGGAGTGAAACCAGTGGCAGTTTTAATAGAAGTCCTATAGGCCCACAAAGCAGGGAATAGCATAAGATGCCAATTGGTTTTGTCCTTATTCACCATTCATTGAAGCATGGTCTTAAGGATTTTGTTGACCGCTTCAACTTGGCCATTACCTTGGGGGTAATAGGATGATGAATATTGATGCTCAAAACCCAATAGTGATGATAGCTCATGCCATATCTCATCTTAAAAATGTCGGCCATGGTCAGAGACCAAGTGTTTTGGAACCCCGAATCGAGCAATGACATGGTTAAAGAAAAAGAGGGTTGTGGTTGCTGCCGTGTTGTTGAATGTTGGCATGGCCTCGGCCCATTTTGTGAAATAGTCAACCGCCACGATGATATATTTGTGGTTACCAGCGGATGGAGTTCGACAATCCATAAAGTCGATGGCCCATTTACAGAAGGGACCAGTTGTGACGACAGGATGGAGGGGAGATGGAGGAGCTCGCGCCTTAGGGGGAAAATGTTGGCAATTGGAATAGTGTTTGACTGCTTCAATGCAAACACTGAAGAGAGAAGGCCAAAAATACCCGGTGCGCATGATTTTTGGGTGGTAGCAAGACCGGAGAGGTGGCCACCACAAGCACTGCTATGACAGGAATTGAGGATTTTCTCTGCTTCAACGTGTGTGAGAAAACGATGAAGGAAAATATCTACTCTGTGATGCTAGAGTTCGTCACTAATCAGAAGGTAGCGAGGGGCTTGGTGTTGGATACGTCATCGAGCATCACGGTCAAGACGATGGGTGAACTTTTGGGTTCGCACGTAACTAAGGATATCACCGTACCAAGGGTTGTCTGTGGTAATGGCGAATAAGTGTTCATCGGGAAGAGCATCATTAATCAGAGGATCCTGCGTACCGGTAGGTAATTCAGAAATGAGTTCAGCGAGGGCTAAAGCTTTCTTACTTTTTGGTGTGACAAATTCAAGGTCGAATTCTTGAAGGATAACGACCCAATGAGCGTACTTCCCACTGAGGATGCGATGGCTCAATAGGAAGGCCATGGGGTTGGAATTAGTCATAACCTTGGTGGAATGCATGAGGATATAATGACGCAGTTTTTGGACCGAGAACACGACAGCCAGCGCTAATTTTTCTTCATGTGAGTAGGATACAGGCGGACCGACAAGGTTCTTACTGACATAATAGATCACATGTTCGATACCATTATCATCTTCTTGGATAAGGACACCAGCAACTAAATAGGTGGAGGTGGAGATGTACAAGATGAAGTCCCGATCAAGGGAGCGGATGTGACAACATGCTTGACTGCATAAAAAGGCTCATGATCATAGGTATCCCAGACAAATGGGGTATTAGATCGAATAAGTATAAGGAACCCATGTCTGGTAGTGGCATAGTCAGGAACGAATCGACGAAGAAAATTAGCTTTACCTTGGAGACTTTGTAGCTAGCGTAAGGTACGAGGAATAGGAAGTTCAAGAATGGCTTGAAATTTCAAAGGGTCAAGAGTTATACCATCTTTAGACACGATGAAGCCTAGGAGACAGCTGACGGGAACGTAGAAGACACATTTCAACGGGTTAAGGCGGATATTATACTTGCGACATCGGAGGAAAATGGTACACAGATCATGGAGGTGTTGTGCCCGATGTTTAGAATGCACAGTAAGGTCGTCTAAATAGGCAAGGATAATATAAGCTAAGTCATGGAAACAATAAGACATGGCTCATTGAAAAGTGGCGCCAGCATTTTTAAGGCCGAATGGCATGACTCAGTATGCGAAATTTCCCCACGGACTAATGAATGCGGTTTTAAGTTGATCAGCATGATAGATAACGATTTGGTTGTATCCGAAGAATCCATCCATAAAGGATAGAACCACATGCCCCACACACTCATCAATGATTTGGTCAATAAATGGTGTGGGGAAGTTGTCTTTGGTACAAGCTTTGTTCAAATCGAGAGATTCAGTGCAGACACGGATGGTTCCTTTTTTTTTCAGGACGGGAACTAGGTTGGACACCCAAGTGGTGTATTCGATGGGATAAATGAAACCAGCCTACTTGAGCTTATCGATTTCAACTTTGATAGCTTCACGTCTGGAAGGATGAATGGGTCTCAAATTTTGACAGACTGGATTGGCATCAGGCCATGTGTCTATATGGTGTTCGAAAATGGTTGGATCAAGTCCAGGCATTTCTGAGTAGGACCAGGCGAAAATATCACGGAATTATTTGAAGAGCTTGTTGTAAGCTTCAATTTCTTCCGGAATGCGTTGGGCACCGAAAGTGATATGTTATTCGATTCCTGGTTTGACAAAAATGTCAATTTTGATGGTAGGAGAGATATTGGCCATATTACCTTCTTCGAAAGCGTCATATGCAAGGATGGTATTTTTAAACCAATCGACTTTATCGGGAATGAATTATTTAGATTCTACAGCATATTGGTCATGGGATTCATGTGGAAGGAAGTATGCACGATGGTGCATATCATCCCACCGAAAAATTAGGTTCGGTCATGGCTTCCATAATGTATTCATCTGACTGGAAGATGGGAAGAGTGGAGGGGAGAGGATCACCTGATGAGGTAGAAATATCAGACTCCTGATTGTGGGGATAAAGGCTCACATGCGCAACGTCATGGGGGGTGACAAAAGAGTAAGCAGGGGGGGTCAGGTGAAACATCGGGGGAAGGCACTAAGGGGTTAGCTGCGAAGGATCACAATGATGATGAGAGGTAAGAAATGGTGGCTGAAGACTCATTCATTTCAATATCAGGAGGGGGAATGTTAATTGATGTAGATGGGTCTTCTAGTGCTAGTGAAGAAGGTATGTGGTAATGTGTGGATTTGAATTGGTGGTATGCATATAAAGAAGAACGATACTCATCAAGGCGGGGATAGAGGTGGGTATAATGGCCATGGAAATCACACAAAGAACAAGGGTGATTGGTGCATAAGTTTTAAGTTTCAGGATTGAATCAGGTATAGTGACATAGACTTTAGGGATATTGGATTCCGGAAACGTCTCATTGACCATGGTCTTGAGGTGCAGTAACTCAGGACATGTATGGGTGGCATGACTGACAACATCGCACAAGGCACATTGGATAGCGTGCTTTGGCGGCCGAGGAGGGGCAGGGTGCAATGGGGTAGCCTTGTCGTTGGATGCCCCCTTGCGAGTTTTTCCTTTCTTTTCCGGAGCTGTCACAATAGGAGAATGGTCCTGTTGAGGTGCTGGAGGAACTGTAGCAATGGAAGAAGCTAAGGGGATCGGTTGAACTGGTGTCAAAGAAAGGTAAGGTTTGGGGTGACTAGGTGGGGTAGTGGTTGGAGGATTAAGGTACTAGATGGGTATACCCAAGGTCAAGTTGGGGAGGGATAGTGTGGCCATTATGGGAACCGAATAAACTCCGGGAGGGGGAGCGAGGAAAGGTATCTGAACAGCGGGGTAATGGCCAGGAGGGACGGCTCCAAGATGGTTGAGATCGGGTGGAACCGACCCAGGAGGGTAGAGAGGTGCATGGGGACTAACTATAGAAGAAGGGTCAAAAGGAAGAGGTCCGGCTAACAGAGGCGAAGGGCTAGGAGCTGGTTGCGATGGGCTAGGTTGAGGTTGCTGAATAGCCGAAGTGGGTTGCTTAAGGTCAGCCTGAGACGATTGCATCATGCAAACATTCTCCAAGCTGGGATCAGAGACAGGAGGAGGAGGAAGACAAGGGAAGGTTCCAAGCAAGGAGGGGTCTTTGTAGACACCGGGGGAGACATTGATCAAGGAATCAACAGTTTTCTTATCGGTTACAGAAGAGATGATCGACTCAGGGGAGGTCTGAGTTTTTGGCTCATGATATGTCAACTGGTCAATGGTGACTATCTTTCCATTGTGGGGGAAAAACATCTTGTGGTGGACCGTGGATGGGACAACAGACATGTCATAGGTGTAGCTATGCCCCAAAATAATGTTATAATCAAGAGGGGCGTTGATGACTTCAACGTCAACGCAAACAGTATTGCCCGCAAGAGTGATAGGAAAATTAAGGAATAGGCCAATGGATTGGGAGGCATGGCCATCCCATGCATGAAGGGTAATGGTGGAAGGGGCCAGCTCAGGGGATCTGAGTTGTTTCCAAACCGAAGCAGACATTACATAGGTAGATGTCCCTTGATCAATAATACACCGATCCACATTGGCGTTCCGGATTTTGACTGGGATTTGGAAAGCCATGGAAGCAGGAAGGGGAGAATGGTCTGACTGACAGGCGTCAAAAATAGTCAATTGGTCACCAGCAGTATCTACAACACCCATGGTAGATAGTAGAGCATTCCTTTGAGAAGGAGACAACTGGAGGAGTTCTAGTGTTGAAATGGCAGCAGGAGACTGTGCCAAATCATCTACTATGCTATACGAATGAGCAACTCGAATAGAAGCAACATTTCAGCGTAATGGGCCCTTAGGGACCTTGGTATGAACCTCAGCTTTGGGCTGAGGGATCTGTAAGGGACCATTGGGTGTCGAAAGAGGCTCTGTAGGACCTGAAGATGGTGACTCGTGGGCAGACAGAGCAGGAGGTGTGGGGTACTGAAGAGACTGAGTTTGAAGGTTAAGGTTGACGGTGAGAGGTTGGTCAGAATTCATCATGAGAATCTGGTAATTGGAGGAACCAGAAGGGGAAGGTTGAGTGGTTACCAGGGCGTGAGGTGGTTGAGTAGCCACGAATCCTTGTTGAGGGAAAGGATCGGTAAACATAGCTGGTTGAGAAGTAGTCGCATTGGGGGGAATAGTAGGGGAGGCATGCTGTCCACGCAATGTATCCTGAGAATACCACATCTGCTGCATCTGTGGTAATAGGGGACAATCGTGAGTGTAATGAACATAAAAACCGCAACACGAACAAGGCTTATTAGTGTGGAGAGGCCTGTCCGGCTTGGGATGAGAGCCCTGTCGCTGGTTAGAAGTGTTAGAATCAACATTGGAAGGATTGGATCCATGATTACTAGGGGAAGATTGATTTTGATTGCCTTTCCTCTTTCTTTGAGAAGAAGGAGGATTAGTCATTCCGTGCGGTGAAAATACTTGCCCTGGAGGGGGTACTAGTTGTTGTGGCAGGGGTTGAGAAGGCAAGGGAGGTGGAGGTACAAATGCTGGAGGAGTTGGGACACCAGGCTGTGGGTAAGGATAATGGTTAGGATGGGTAACATTGAGGTAAGCAGGAGGTTGGGCAAAAGGAGGAGGCATGCCATTTCCTGGATACATGCTACCTGGAGGGGGAAAAATGCTGGAGGTGCTGGCCCCTCTCGGAGAGAAACCATAGCCCATAAGAGGTTGAGCATTGGTATGCGAAAGAGTTCCAACGATACCATCGGCAGAGTGAGATGACCTCAGGGCATTAGCGCCACCAGGTCTGGGGAGGTCAGGAAGGATGGTATAAAAATAACCAGATTGAGCATAGATGAGGTCATATTTCAAGGCTATTTGGAGGGCAGCTTCTTTGGTTTCAGGGAACTGGGATGCGACATATTTGCCAATGGAAGGTAAGAGAGAGTGAAGGAACCAGTCCATGTAGACCCGATCTTCAAAGGTGGGAGCTCGACATAAGCTCCTTCTTCTTCGCCATTCCTGACATGAGCGGAAAGGCAGGTCGAAGATGATTGGCAGAAAGAAGTCAAGAGTTCGATACCAGTGTCGTATCGGAGAGGGAGCTCAAAATAAGATAAGAAGGCTTGGGAAATGGTTTCAAAGGTGGTATTGGAAGAGGCAGTCTGATAAACATACCATTTAGAAGCTTCACCTGTAAGCGTGCATTGGAACAATCTAAGATGGATGGAATTATCAGTAATGGAATTGGATGAAAACCACATGTGGAAAGATCGGATATGGTTGGACGGATATTCAATAGCAAGGCCTTCAAACTTGGGAATGTCGGAGGGGAGCTTGGTTGGAATAGCAAGCCAACTAACATCGTGGCAGATAGGATCGTTGATCAACTGATTGAAATTGGGGAGACTGAGACCTGCCATATAAGGGAGCAAAGGGATAGTCGAGGTAGTTCCCATAGTGGTTCTGCTAGTAACAGACATAGCAGGAGGAAATTAGCTAAAGGTAGAAGGGACAAGGAGGTGACCCTAGAGGCAAACCCAAACAAAACTCTATGAGGTGATTTGAAAGGGAGAAGAGCTGATCTAAAAGGGGTCTAAAAATGAGGTATCAGATCTGAAAAGAAGAAGGCTGAAACTCTGAAAACTCAGATGTCTGAAACAGCTAAAACTCTTCCACAAAAAGTGGAGGTTACTAACGCCCTAAGGGGCGAGAATCCCACTTATTTGAGTAAAACAGATCAGAAACAGGTCTAAACGGCTGGAGACAAAGGCTGGAAAACCCTGACAGAAACTTCAGGAAAATCCAGAAAAATTGCTGGAAAAGTGCAGTAAAAAGTGCAAGTCATAGGTTCTAACCTATTTTCAGTCCAGGTTGCAGTTTTGGGGCAGAAAAGTGCGTCCTCCAGGCTAGGTTGCAGGTTTTGGGCTGATAAGTGTGACCTGCAGATCCGGGTCTCTCGGCGGCAGATTTCAGAATTGTTTTTTGTCTCAGCTGTAGCTGATGTATGCCACCTGCGCAATAGGGCCAGAAACACAGGGAAGTTAAAAATTTTAATGTTTGATGGTTTTTGAGGTGAAAAACACCATAAAATAGGAAAAACAAAAAAACTGAAGAGAAACCCTAGGGTCTGAAATAGCTGGATATGCAGGAATATATAAAACGACAACGGTCACAAAAGAAAACCTGTATGGAGTCGCCAATTATTAGTATGAATCTTTTTTCAGAAAAAAAACACTTTAGCTATGCATAACAAATAGGCCTAACATCAATTATGGTTGCCAATATCTTCAAATCTGCAGTTAGTTGATCCAAACAAAGCTGCACAAGTCCAGATCTATGCATAAAAATACATTAAGCAGTAAAAATAAATTTTTTCTCCATGCATCCAATATACAAGACAAGAACAATATTTTTGAAATAATTTTTATATTAAAGGGCACCTGAGAGGAAAAAAAGAAAGGTGTTTCCAATTCTCCTCAATGGGATGGGTTCTTAAAAGTCCTCAGCATTTTAGATCTAAAATTTCTCTCTCTTGTTGGTGTAGAAAACCCAGACAAACATAGAACTCAAAGGGAGCTCACAAAGCAAATCATGGAGAATGTGACAATGATAATGGCTCAAAGTCAGACCAGGAGTATAGATCTAGAGTGATCTAATATGCAATGAAAGGTGACAAATGAATGGGAAAACCCTGCTATTTATAACAAAATATTGGGGTAGTCTAGAACTTGGTGCATGAATAAAATATTATTAACCAAATTCTAGAACCACCTTTTAGGATTATTTTATTATATTTTTTAGAGGGAAAAGGGTTTTTGACTTGGGTCAAATCATTTATTTATAAATAATAAATAAATAAATTATTTGTTTATTATTTTAAGGAAACGGTGGAAATATAATTAAATAAATAATGATTTATTTAATTATTTATAAATGATTTAGTCAAATTTAACTAGGAATATTATTTAAATAAGGATTAAATAACTTATTCCTAGGAAATAATCAAATAAATAAGGATTTATTTAATTGATTTCCTTGTTTTGGGTTAAATATGACCAGGAATAATAATTAAATTGATGTTTAACTAATTATTCCCTGAGGAAATATAAACAAATATAGATTTGTTTATTATTTCCTTTTGGGGTTTCCTATTTAGACCATAAACAACCTAATAAAGGTGTTTTACTAGGTTATTTCACATAGTGAAAGCAATTTTACTTAGGGTAAAATTGGTCTTACACGGTGTACTTGGGTCCACCTAATGATAATAGGTTAGATGACCAAAAAATGGTGTAACAAGTGGATTTTAAAGAAAATATTCTATATTATAGGATGCAAGATGGAACTCGTAACGAGATTCAAGGAATCAAGAAACCGTTACAACTGCGTCCTATTACAACATCCCAAATGAAGAAATGTACTAGGAAAGGATGTCAGATTTATGCCATCCAGGTGAGTTATACCAATTCCAAGGAGAAGACTCCTATGATGGAGAGCATATCGGTGGTACAAGACTTCATGGATGTATTCCTAGAACATGTACCAGGATAACCCCCAAGAAGAGATATTGATTTCACCATTGAGTTAATGGTAGGAGCATCACCAGTTTCGAGGGCTCCATACTGAATGAGTATTCCATAGCTAATAGAATTAAAAATGCAATTGCAAGAGTTGTTGGACAAAGGGTATATTCGATCAAGTGTGTCCCCTTGGGGAGAACTAGTGTTATTTGTAGAGAAGAAGGATGGGACCATGCTAATGTGCATGGATTATAGACAGCTTAATAAGCTGACTGTCAAAAATAAATATCCCTTACCATAGATTGATGACATGTTTGATCAGGTTAAGGGGGCCACATTATTTTCAAAAATAGACTTAAGGCTTGGGTACCACTATATCCAGATAAAAGACAATGATATATACAAGATTGTTTTCCATACTAGGTACGAGCATTATGAGTTTGTGGTACTACCCTTCAGTCTAGCTAGTGCACCAACAACATTTATGAGGTTGATGCATGAAATATATCACCCCTTCTTGGACAATTTTGTGCTGATATTTATCGATAATATTTTAATTTATTCAAATAATCAGGAAGAGTGCAAGGAGTACTTAAGAATAGTGTTGGAAATGTTAAGGAAACATCAATTGTATGCCAAGTTCAGCAAATGTGATTTCTTCAAAGAGGAAATCCAGTATCTAGGCCATGTTATTTTAGCTGAGGGAATAGCAGTTGATCCAGAGAAAATTAAGACAATTATGGAATGGCGAGTTCCCCATATTAGATATTTTATGGGACTGGCTGGGTACTATCAACGGTTCATTGAGGGGTTCTCCAAGATTTCTTTTTCAATAACTTCTTTTCAGAGGAAGGGAAAAATATTTAAGTGGACTAATGAATGTGAGAACAATTTTGAGAGGTTAAATAATTTTTTGAGAACTTTCTCAGTGTTGAGAGTAGCTGACTCTAACACAGAGTTTGAGGTTTGTACCAATGCCTGTAAAGAAGGAGTTGGGGAAATTTTATCACAATAAGGAAAAGTGGTTGCCTACGAATCAAGAAATTTAAAGGAGCATGAATAGAGATACTCATCCTAAGACTTAAAGCTAACAACGATAGTGCATGCACTGCGGGTATGGAGGCACTACTAGCTATGGAAATTTTTTTTGTTAAAAACCGGCCACAATAGCCTAACCAACTACTTTAAGAAAGATGATCTAAACTCTCGCCAGGCAAGATGGAATGCCCTCGTAAGTGAGTTTGACATGGAAATTCAACATGTAAAAGGTAAACAAAACCATGTGGGGGATGCTTTGAGTAGAAAACTGCATTGTGTTTATGAGCTCTGCTATAACCAACTTGAACGCAAATTTTTAGATCAAATAAAAGAGGAAGCCCAGAAGGATCTTGAATACCAATTTTTATGGCAAAAAATGAAGGAGGGCAGAAGGCAAGAAAAACTTGGTGATTATGGAGTTAAAAAAAAAAATTACTATCCTTTAAGGAAAAGATATATATTCTAAATCGAATGGAGTTGAAGGAGCTAATTTTGAATGAATATCACTGTAGAAACTATTCAGTACACTGAGGATACCAGAAAATGTTAACCGTAATTAGAAAGAGTTTTTTCTGATTGGGCATGGGTAAAAAAATTGCAGAATATTTAAACAAATTTCTAGAGTGTCAATAGGTTAAGGTGGAGCATCAACATCTAGCTATATTGTTGCAGCCCATACTGGTATCTGAGTGGAAATGGGAAGTTATATCCCTAGATTTCATTACTAGTTTACGAAGATGAAAAAGGCACAATCACTCCATTATGGTGGTAGCTGATAGACTGAGAAAGGCAACACATTTTATATGGGTACAGTCTACTTACAAAATTGTGCAAATAGGAGATATATTTATGAGAGAAATCTTTAGACTGCATGGCATACCAAAAGACTTTCATATCAGACAAGGACGTGAAGTTTACTTTAGAATTCTAGAAGACCTTATTCATGGGTTTGGGAACCCAAATTAATTTTAGCACAGCTTATCATCCTCAGATGGATGGACAAACCAAAAGAGTAAACTAAGTCTTGGAGGATATGTTGTGCATGTACATAATGCAACAACCAATAACATGGGAAGAATATTTTCACTTGATGGAATTTTCATACAACATTGGTTACCAGGAGTAACTTAAGATGAGTGCTTTCAAATTTTTATATGGACGACAGTGTCGTACACCCATCAATTGGAGCAGCATTGATACTAAGCTGATACTTGGACCAAAGATGCTGACTGAGATTGAATAAGATTTAAGAAAGATAAAAAAAATCTAAGAGCTGATCAAGACCGACAGAAGGTATACGTAGATAAGAAGAGGACTTATTAAGAATTTTAAGTAGGTGATGATGTCTATGTAAGAATTAAAGCAAAGAGGAGCACATTAAGATGGGCCTCCTTTGCCAAGTTGGCTCCCAGATTTTGTGGGCCTTTCTAGATATTGCAAAATGGTGTGGCCTATGTTATACCAGCTGGCCTTACCTAGCCATATCAGGTCCATGTATCCCTACTGAAACGATACGTGCATTAACTGAAGTGTGTAATCCATTGGCAAATCATTCAAGTAGGATAAGATTAAAAAAATCCTAACTTGAAATACAAAATTTTATGAGAATTTAATTGGAGTTTTGCTAATTGTAGGTTGAACTGGACAAAAAATTTCTTGTTGAACCTCAACGTATACTCGACTGGAGAGAAATCATGATTTGAAGGCAAGCCATCACCCAGGTTAAAGTGAAGTGGAAGCAATTTAGCTCGGATGAGGCTACTTGGGTGGATGAACGATTTGTTCGTGAGGCTTATCCAAAATTGTTTGCCAAGTTGGAGTGAAACACTGAGGATGGTGTTTACTTCCACGAGGGGAGTTTTGACAGCTGGTTTAAGTGCTAACTAGTTGTTGAATATTTGTTATGTTATTTTATTTTAAAGAAACTAAAACATTCCATTTATTTTGGAAATATTACTTGATGAACATGGGTTAAATTTATTTTGTAGAAAATAAATTAATTATGGCAAAGTGGTTCCATGAAAGTAAAAAAAGATGGAAAACTAATGGTAAAAGTATTCCAAGAACTGAGAGGTGGTTGGACAATTCAGATAATTACCTTTTCCTCTGAGGATAAAGGCACATCCAAGTGAGGAAAAGGGGATTTTATCTACAATAAAAGGAGGATTAGAAAAGAGTGAAAATATTCCTGAGCTGGTGGTGACCAATGGAACACTCAATACTCCTAAGGATTTTATGGAAAGGAAGACTGGACTTGAATTCTTGAGGTCTCTTTCGAAAGTCTCTGTTAACCTACCCAACTCGGGCGTGGAGCATGAGGGAAGAGAAGGACCTAATCACCTCTCATATGGTTGGGAGGACATCATCAGTAGCATCCCAATTAAGATAAGTAAGTAGAATTATTTACTTCAAATGTTATAAACAGACTGGTTTATTATAGTAATGCAATATAAAATGTGAATATATTGTATTTATGGAAACATGTATTTTAGTAAACAAAGAATGCATTTAAATTGTGTATATATAGTAATGTGGGAAAAATGTGTAAAATTGTAGAGGATGCATATGCATTATATAATGTGTAAATCTAGTATAAGATATATACATATTCTATTTTCTTGGAAAGATTCTCACCACTTTGCAGAATAGTCAAATGAAAATAACTGAGATAAAAAGGGAATAAGAGTATATTTTTGAACTATTAAGTGACATAAGAAAGTCTAAGGCAGAAGAGAACTATTAGTTCAAGGTCCTGGATGAAAACCCCCTAGACCCCAGAACTAGTCATTCCTCCTGAATCCAAATTATACATGGATAGGGAAAGATGGTTTGGCCATCATATCACAACTGGAAAAACATTTAATGAACTACTATGCTCAACGAATGATAGTAAATCCCTAACATAAATGAAATTTACTTTACAAAATTATTCGAACAGAAAATCTTGAACTAGCGAGAAACTATGAATTGATAAAAAGAATGTATTCCATGAATGATAGACTATATTTACAAGTCAAAACTGTGAAGTACAATACATTATAGAGAATATTATAACTCTACTAGGCCCAAAAAAAAGGGTAACTGACCCATCTAGATTACTGTGAAAATAACCGAGATATGGACCAGACTCGTATCATGGAAAAAAATAAATATAAATCATTACTACAATATTCTCCAAGGAGTAAACATGAAATTTACAGAGTAGAAAACTATATTCGATACCAACAAAATATGCATTAGTATCCATTGATGGGTGGAGAAAACGATATACAAGAATCCCAATCAAACGTACAGAGCCCAATAAGATACATAGGCATTGTATTACAACAAACCAATAAAACTACGGTAATATAACTCATTTAAGTTGAAATGAGACTGTAAAACAAAGATACGCCATGCATGGAATAAACAACCCGTAGACGGGAAAGCGGATCCTGGTAACTAAAATTATATAGGCAGTTTGGCTACTGTAAGCCTCAAGACAATTTCCGAAGGTTGAATACCTTATGCTGGAGAGTCTAGGATGTGCCTCTCTACACCCAAGAAGGAGGGACAGAGTGAGAAGTACCTGATAAAGTGAGCACGACGTCAAGTAGGGTGTAAGTCTGGATCTTAAACCAGAAAGAAAAGACTCGGCAAAAACCCTTACACTCTCGACTAAGGGATTACCTGCAAAGAATCAAATACAATATCAGAAGGTGGCAATTAAGGCCCATTCGCAAGCCAAGAGAGCCAACATGAAAATATATGGTGAGCAAGGAGTTTTACCTGACATGGAGACTATCCTTGTTGGTCGAAATCCATCCGGCAGAGAAAACCCAAGACAAGTAGGAACCCGTTAGGGATTCCATAAATAGCACTGTGCATAGGAAAAGTGTAATACAAGGCTGTTATACAAATTGATTGAAGAAAAACCTTACCTGTCGTAGTGGAGGGTTTCATTGGCAGAGGGAACTAGAATGCCCTGTAATAGGCCATCGACCAAAACTCTGTGGAAGGCCAAACCACCAGTTTAAACCCTGCCACCCATTCGTCATAATAAGGAATGCATTAATGCACAAAAATATCAAGCTAATAACCAAATATGAATGAAAACTTTGTAGGTGAATTATTTCAGATATTTGAAAAAAAAAACTATTACCTGGTTACGATGTAAGGAAATCAATTTAGAGAAAAGCTAGATGGAGTAGCCGCCACTGAGTTACAGAGCCAATGGGGAAACAACTGACAAAATGAGCATTGACAGTTAGGGTTGCAAGGGTGTGGTACCCTAATCCGTTACCGAATAGCTCTCTCTATCGTCGATCTTGTGGTTTCATATCGAAGGGTGGTAATTCAATCAGGTGGTCACAGTTGTCTAGATTAGATTCTGAAACTTGTGCCCTCCGTAAGAATCAAATTAATTCAAAGGATCGGAAGTGGATCGAACCGTAAGTGTTAATCTGAACGAGAGAATTTCATATTAAAATTCCAATCTCCCAAACCTTATAAAATGAATAACGAGACCATGGAGGCTTTAAGCCATATTTATTTTAATGTGAGCCTTGAGTATCGTGATACCCAGGAGGGTACACCCTTGGTCCAATATTGTTATTGTAATGATTTTTATTTAAAATAATAAATCATATGGAATTTATTAGTCAAATAATGGTGCAAGTATATTTTTACTGTATAGTAAAGTAAAAAGGTAAGAATTCAAATTTTTTTTTCTTGAGGAATGTTACGCTTAAATTACAAGTAATATTTATGAGATGAGTAAGTTTAAAAATTAATTATTTTTTCCTATTTATAACCTAAATATTTTTTGAAATATCATAATATTATTTTTATCGTAGTTATAATAACTTCTTACTTTTTTTCATAAAATTTAGGCACTAAGTAACAACCCTGCATATTACACTTCATTAAAACTTTTTTAAAAAATATTTCAATTTAATTAAAACTAAAAATACCTAAATGATATATTTAATTTAGTTTAATTAAAATTATATATAATAACATATATGTATAATACTAATAAATAATTTTAATTGAATTAAAAAATAATAAAAAATATCATCGTATCATATAATAATAAATTTAAATAATATCTTTTAGGGTTAGTTAAATTAGTGGAGTCCTTGTTGTTAAAGCACTTTTTCTATTGAGAAGTCAAAGATTCAGTTCTCTCTACCCCTTAAGGGAGAAATAAACATATACAAAGCTAATAAATTATGATGATGATGATGATTAACATCCACTAAGACTAATGTGGCCTATCAGAGCTCAAGAAAAGAAAAAAAATAAGAATCTAAGTGTGATTCTTGAAAATATTTTTTCTATGATCAAAGGGAATGAAAAGAAACACTCAAATATCGCTATAGGTGGGTTGGATTAATAAGTTTAGAAGATTGGAAGTGTGGCAGATGTTAGGGAATTGAGAGAATATGTAAGTAAGAGTTAAGCAGTCTAAAAGGAGCGCATTTCATCTTCCAATTGCTTAGTATCGCAAATATGATAGATTTTATCGTTATAGGGAGTCTTCATAATAAACCATTGCCCTGTATGAGTTCAAAGCTCATGATAATTAGTTCTTATTATAGCAATGTTCATTTTGTTTTAGTGTTGGTCAACACAGAGAGGTAATTCTAGTTATCAAAGGTGTGTTTGATCACTTCCTTATAGTATCTTAGATTCCTTTTACCCTCCAAATCCTTATCCTCCCACAACTTACCCTTAAACTTGGAGGTAATAGTATTTTTGACACTATATTTTCTTCCCATACTAATGTCCTCCTTAATTCCACAAAGGTTAAGCCAAGACTAGGCATCCTTATGCCACCTGCGCTTGAGGCGAAGGTGGGGGTTTTGACTTTGGGAGCCTTTTGGATTACAAGCTATAAGGCTTCTTCTTATACATGATATATCTAAACATATTCGTACATTCCATGGGGGACATACCACCTTTGATCAAGATGATGGGATAGGGAGTATTTCCCTTAACATTTGGTTTTAGGTTATGAATTTCTTTGGAAAAACCTCAATCTTCCTTCATGACTCTCTCAATATGTTGCAACCCAAAACTTCACATATGAATAAGACAACAGGGGTGACGAGAGTCTCAAATAGGAAACTCTTTTTACTCCAAATGTAAAGATCGACTGACTTACAATTGTTTTCAAGCTCATAATAAGATTTCCAACCTCCAATAATACTTTTCTCGATGCTATATTCCAGTTGAGTTGATGAGTAAAGTCGATTCCCAAATATTTATAAGAATAAACCTACACTAAGCACTGGTTATTATAAACGAAACTACCTTGGGTGATATTTTTGGATTTAATGACCATGACCTTAGTCTTGTCAGTATTAACTTTCATACCCGTGTTAGAGCATTATACATGAAGAGTTCGAAGTTGTTTGTCTAGGTCATTATGGATTTTTGTAAGAAGAGTGATATCATTTCCATTAAGGAGAACAATAATGAGTACACTCACAAGCTCGGTGCCCTTGCATCCCGCAGTTTCCAGACACTCCTCTAGCTTATCGATGTATATGACAAAAATGGTAGGGGATAACAAACAACCTTTCTTAACTTTAATATTTTATTTAATGTGTTTAGACCACCCTTCATTGATCTTAAGCTTGGTAGTGATAGTCTCGTAGAGACAGATCACAATAATCCTCAGCTCAGGAGGGAGCATGATCTCTTCAAGTCTCTCCCGAAGCTTATCTCGAGGAACAGTGTCGAAATATTTTTTAAAGTCCACAAAACAACAAAAGATATCACCTTTACTATTGCGACATTCTCATAGTGACAAGATGATTAATATTCGAGTGATATCTCCTAAAACCAAATTTTCCTTTAGATATTTTTCCCTTTCTTTCAAGCTAAAGAATAAGCTTCTTTTCCAAAATGAGCCCATAAATTTTGGCTAGGATGTGGATAATCGTAATGGTCATGTTGTTAGAAGGAACACTTTTGTCCCCATTTTTAAAGATAGACACAATAAGGCTTTTGCATCCAAAGGTGAGGGAAGCCATGTTTTACAACCAAATGGAGAAGCTTGTGGAGATGAGGAATGTGGGTATATCTACGCATTTTAAGGATCCCAGCTTGGTATCCTTTGATATCTGTATCTTTCCCATTAGTGAGCTTATTAATTCTAGACTCAATGTCTTCCATAGAGAATACAAACTCCTTAATATGAGTGTTTAGGGTGTTTTCCATAGTTTCCAGAGAGTCATAAAACTTCTTAAGATAGTTTTCCCATTTTTCTAAGGGGATAGAATGATTATCTTTAATTTTAGGAACAAGCACATTCTGCCAAAATTTCGTGTGCATGACTTTAGGAAGGTGGAGAATATGATCTTGTCTTTTATTAATATATGACCTCTTATTCCTCTTGATGATATATTTGTATGTATTTATATTCTGGAGCTTAATGATTTCATTAAATATAAATAATATTATTAAAAACCAATATTTACAATCTATCAAGTGTCCATATGTATGAAATTTGTTTAGTTCATAAATTTTTTTATACTGCTCTATGTTTGTAGATTAGGAATTAAAATGAATTTATAAAATTAACGCTTATAAGACTAAATATCAATTTTTTATTTTACATAATATTGATTTAATTTTAAATAACATTTAAAGGTAAATTTAAATAATGTTGGTAAAGAAATCAATGTTCCTAGTAATTATCCAAAAAAGCAATTCAGATAAAATTATATACTCGTTAAAAATATATCCTATATTTAAAACAAATTACTGCCCAATTACAATTTATTCACTTAAATAAATAAAATAATATCCCATTAAAGTTTAACCACATATATAAAAGAAGTCATCTATTTTTTTTTTATTCTCACTTATACAAGTTTAAATTCCAACTACTAAGTTATTTTAATTCTATTATCGCCAACGATATTAAACTAATACTCATTTACTATAGTATAAACTAGCAACTACATTAATACACATTTACTATAACATAAAATAGCAAATACATTCAGCATACAACAGGCACATAGAATATGACTAATTTCTTTGTGATCGCATGTCATTCGATAGTTTACTGATTTAGAAGCATCAAATGGTTTATTGAAATCTAAGCATATAGAAATTATCCAACTTATCCAATCCTGAGTACAATATGTGAATTTTTCTACTTAAACTGCTATGTATGAATGAGAAAAATTCATAGGATTGAATTTGTTGGAATTTTGGGAATTCCAAACAATATAAATGGAGAGAATGATGCTCTCCTCTACAACACAAAGAAGTTAAAACGAAATTTGCTTGCAGACAGAGATGGCATAAAAATGCTTCTTCTATTTCATTAAATAGAACTGAAACTAATACAAATCTCTTCCTCAACAGTGAGGGATTCACAAACTATGAATAGGGACTGCTACAGATGCAGTGCTCCACAATCTGATCTCTGTCTCTCTTCAAAACAATACAACACTGATGTGTTTTCATTTTGCTCCGCTCTGCTGTGCGAAAAAAATTCACAATACAATCATTCATTCTACACGCCTCACGGGCCTTTTATATCATATATATGGCGTGACAGAACAAAATACGTAAAATCTATATAAAACATAAAACAAAGAAATAAATCAAAATACAAAGGAAAAACCTTTGCGCAACATATAACTTTAACATTGGCGCGACGTACGAGTGGGGACCACATCGCAGTCGGCCATTTTGCGATTTACGATGGCGGAACATAATGGAATGAAAAAAATGTGATGTGTGACATTTGCGATGGTGCGATGAATGAGATATGTGATGGCGCGGTTGCGCGATCGCATCACAACTATTTGCGATAACATATATGGCAGAGCAATAGAAAATGCGATGGTGCTATCTGCGATGGTGCATATCGCAACTTTCAAACCGGTGAAAACATATGGAGGAACGCTCGTAACATGCGATCGTGCGATGGCGCAACGATCACACATCGCAACTTTCAACGGAACCTTGGCATGGGCGGAGGGTGGTTCTGTAATATTGTGATGTTGCGATGGTGCGATGGTGCAACCATCGCACATCATAGGTTTCCATATCAACAAGACACTTGAAACTTCAAACTTCAAAACTGCGATCTGCGATTTGCACTTTGGCACTTAAGTGGTAGGGACCACTTGTCCGACCTCTTCATAACTTAAAGTATTCCGCCTGTTTAATTCAATTTTCTTCAATTTTGGTTGTTGAGGGCTTTAAAGCCCGAAATGACTGTCTTTATGAATTCTACTCCTCCGTAACTTGGATCTATGGGAAATCTTCATTCTTCCATGAAATGACTTCGCCCATACTTCAAAATTAATTCTCCTCTGCAATACTTGGCTGTTGCCCATCATCAATAAATTCATCCTTATGGATTTCCCATGCTTCTTCAATACAGAGTGTTGTGCACTCAAAACTCTCATTCTGCTGCCTTGTACTTGCCTCTCCTTCCTGCCCAAGGCTGGCAGGTGACTTTAATATTTCTAAC
Source organism: Pinus albicaulis (assembly GCA_034641835.2). Classification (NCBI taxonomy): domain Eukaryota; kingdom Viridiplantae; phylum Streptophyta; class Pinopsida; order Pinales; family Pinaceae; genus Pinus; species Pinus albicaulis. Next base: position 1,534,072,633 of record CM076584.1, on the reverse strand, counting down.
ACTCCCCCTTAAAATCAACTGCTGGGTTATCAAACATACCCAAACATTTTCTTAAAAATTCAAATGTTTTCTTTCCTAATGGCTTTGTTAGAATATCTGCATATTGCTCCTCTGTTTTACAATGCTGTAAAATAATTTCTCCATTGTTTACCAATTCTCTGATATAATGAAATTTTGTATCTATGTGTTTCGTTCTCTTATGAAACACAAAATTCTTTGACAATGCAATAGCTGAGCTATTATCACAATAAATCACTGTCCCTTTTACCTGTTCTTGGCATAAAATTCTTAACATTATTCTCATCTAAATTGCTTGACACGCTGCTACTGTAGCTGCCACATACTCTGCCTCTGCTGTAGATAATGCTACGATAGGTTGTTTCTTAGAAGCCCATGAAATGGCTCCTGAACCCATATGTAAAACATAACCGGAAGTGCTCTTCCGATCATCTACACTTCCAGCCCAATCACTGTCAGTGTATCCAACTAATTATGAATTTTCTGAAGTAGTATATAAAATACCAAATATTTTAGTTCCTTTAACATACCTCGGAATTCTCTTTGCTACTTGCCAATGTGCTTCTTTTGGCTTCTCCATAAATCTGGAAATTAAACTAACAGCATACATAATATCCGCCCTAGTTGCAGTCAAATACATGAGGCTGCCAACTATGCTTTTATACAGACTTGGATCAAAATCCTTGTTGCGGTCATCCTTACTCAACTTCAATCCCATTACTGTGGGAGTAATTGTAGCTTTGGACTCCTGCATATTAAATCTTTCTAAAACCCGATTCACATATTTTTCTTGAGATATAAAAATCTATTTCTCACCTTGCTCCACTTCTATTCCCAAGAAGTATCTCAACAAACCCATGTCAGTCATTTCAAATTCATCCTTCATGACTGTTTTAAAATTTTCAACAAGGCAATCATCATTACCTGTAAAAATTAAATCATCAACATATAAAACAATAATCAACAATTTACCATCTTTTTCTTTGATGTAGAGGGTGGGTTCTCCCTCACATTTTTCAAATCCATTTTCCAGTAGATAGGAACCTATCCTACTGTACCACACTCTTAGTGCTTGCTTCAGCCCATAAAGAGCTTTCTTCAATCTGCAGACCTTATGCTCTTGGCCTTTCTTCTCATATCCGAGAGGTTGTTCCACATATACCTCTTCCATTAAAACTCCATTTAAAAATGCGGATTTTACATCCATCTGGTATACTTTCCATTTGTTTTGTGTTGCTATTGACAACACTGCTCTTACTGTCTCCATTCTTGCAACTGGTGCAAAAGTCTCTTCATAATCAATCCCTTGCTTCTGCTTATATCCTTTGACAACAAGTCTGGCCTTGTGTCTCTCTATCTTTCCTTCAGCATTTCTTTTGGCCTTATAGACCCATTTTACTCCAATGACTTCCTTACCTTCTGGGAGATCAACCAGCTCCCATGTTTTGTTCTTCTCTATGGCTTTAATTTCATCATCCATAGCTTCTATCCATTTTCTATCTTTAACAGCATCTTCAAAATGAATACGATCATCATCTTGACAATACAAAGCAAATAGGGAATTCATACCTTCATTTGCTTCTCCTTGCTCATAAATTTATCTAAGGCTTTTGAACCTTGTTCCTCGTTCACTTGGTGTAGACATGCTTGATGAAGCACTCAGTTCTACTCCATGTGGTGTGCTCGGTGATGCACTCCCGCTTCTTCTCAAGGGTGTTCTTGTTGCCGCTTGAGGCATCCCTTTCTGTCCTTGTGCTGGTGGAGGTTGTGCAGTGGATGGGTTGTTAATTTCAACCACATCTCCTTCATCTTCATCATGAGATAAACAACTCTTAACATTGATTGTTTTCTCAATGCTTCCATCCCATGCTTCCTCTTTAATGAATTTCACATCTCTGCTTATTACAAACTTCTTTGTGGATGGGTTATACAGTCTGTATCCTTTGGAATCTTCACAATATCCAAGGAAAATGCACTTCTCCCCCTTACTATCCAACTTCTTTCTCAACTTGTCTGGAATGTGTACATATGCTACACATCCAAAGATTCTCATGTGGGTGACTCCCTGTTTTCTGCCACTCCACGCTTCTTCTGGAACTTTGTTCATCACTGCTTTTGTGGGGCATCTATTTAAAATATATGTAGCACAGTTTGCTGCTTCTGCCCAATACTCATTCGGCAAGTGCTTTTCCTTGAGCATACTTCTCACCATTTCCATTATGGTTCGATTCTTCCTTTTAGCAACTCCATTTTGTTGCGGTGTGTACCTTGTGGTAAACTGCTTGTGTATGTCGTTCTCTCTACAAAACCACAGAAACTCCTTTGATATATATTCTCCTCCTCTATCGGTTTTGAGAACTTTTATATGCTGTCCGCTCTGTTTCTCTACAAGAGCTTTAAAATGACGAAATTTCTGAAAGACTTCACTCTTATATTTCAGAAAATAAACCCACACTTTTCTTATGAAATCATCTATGAAGGTCAGCATGTAGTCGCTGCCTGAAACTGATGCTGTCTGCATCGGCCCACATAAATCTGAGTGGATGATTTCTAAGGGTGCTTTTGCCCTTATGCTTTTCCATGAAGGAAAATTTTCTCTGTGTTGCTTTCCCAAGATGCAGCCTTCACATAGGCTGTCAGGCTTCTTAATCAATGGTAAAACTTTTACCATTCCTTTTCTGTGCAACAAATTTAATCCTCCGAAATTGAGATGTCCAAATCTCAGGTGCCATAACCAATTTTCATCTTTTTCTTCCTTTTGGAAGGCTTCTTGTGTTACAGCTGCTATACTCTTTCCTTTTTGCTTCAAGTCAATGTTGAGCTTGAGCGGAAACATTCTATTGCTGGTCATTTGAATTTTAGCAATAATTTTCTTGCTTGGAGGAATATCTTTTATTGTGCACACATCATCTTTAAATATTACATTGTAACCTTTATTTATGAGCTGCCCAATGCTCAAAAGGTTACATTTCATACCTGGAACATAATACACATCAGGAACAAATTTCTGTTCCCCATTCCTTGCATGAATACTAACTCTGCCTTTTCCTTTGACAGAGATCTTAGTATCAGTCCCTGTGGTCACTTCAGATTTTACTTCTTCATCTAGATTGGCAAACATTGCTTTGTTGCCAGTCATATGATTACTACAACCTGAATCTAAGAACCAAACATCATCTTCTTTATCTTGTGCTACATTACAAGCTAATAGCACATTACTTGGGTTCTTTTCCTATTTTGCTACATTAGCATTCTGCTTATTTTTCATGTCATTTTGCTTCTTTCTACATTCGTTGGCATAGTGCCCATATTTCTTGCAATAATGACATTGGACATTGGATTTGTCATAAATTTTTCCATGAGCATGTTGGTGTTGATGTCCACCTTGCTGGCTGTTGCATTGGCCATGGCTCTGACATTGACTGTTGCTCCTTCCATGTGAATGTGAAGGGTTGTTCCTTCCGCCTCTATTTTGGCTTCTGCCTCTACCTCTTCCTTTACCTTGACCTCTTCCTCTTCCTGAAGGCATCTGGGTCTTGAAGGCATGTTCAAGAGATGAGTTTTCATCTCTGCTCTATTCATGAGTTATCAGCGAGGCATGAAGTTCATCTACTGTGAACTGTGAGAGATCTTTGGTCTCTTCTATGGTGGTAACAATAACATCAAACTTTGAGGGTAAGCATCTCAAAAGTTTCTTCACAATCATCCTTTCTTCAAGAGTTTCTCCATGGGATCTTATCTGATTTACAATCCCAATCACATGTGTAAAAAATGTGTCTACATTATCAGACTCTTTCATGCAAAGAGTTTCAAAATCTCTTCTCAGCAACTGAAGTTTTGTTGTCTTAACTTTCTCCATACCTTGATAGGCTACTCTCAGAGTTTCCCATGCCTCCTTGGACTTCTTAGCTGCTGCTATCCTTGGAAACACACTCTCATTTACTGCGTGGTACAAATAGAAGAGGGATTTAGCATCCTTCTTTCTATTGTTCTTCAATAAATCCTTCTCTGCTTGAGTTAAGGCATTAAAAGCCTGCTCATCAGCTGGTTCAACAAAACCATCTTCTACAAACTCCCATAAGTCTTGTGAAACAAATAGGGCTCTCATGGTAATGGCCCAATAATCATAGTTCTTTCCATTAAATTGTGGAAGCTGAACATTTCCAATGTTCATTCCTATGCTTGGTCCAACCATTTCTTCTTAAACTGAACTCTAAACTTAAATAAACTATCTTTCCTTCTCTTGAAAGAACAAACTCTTTTAAACAAAACAACAGCTCTGTTATCTTTGAGAAATACCTGAAATTTTGACTTCTGTTGGGCTTTCACATTGCTGGCGAAAACGCTGCAACAAGTATTCTTCTTCTTCAACTTCTTTGAAACCTTCAAAGAACCTGAACTAGCTCTAATACCATGTTGGAATTTTGGGAATTCCAAACAATATAAATGGAGAGAATGACGCTATCCTCTACAACACAAAGAAGTTAAAACGAAATTTTCTTACAGACAGAGATGGCATAAAAATGCTTCTTCTATTTCATTAAACAGAACTGAAACTAATACAAATATCTTCCTCAACAGTGAGGGATTCACAGACTATGAATAGGGACTGCTATAGACGCAGTGCTCCACAATCTAATCTTTGTCTCTCTTCAAAACAATACAACACTACTGTGTTTTCCTTTTGCTCCACTCTGTTGTGCGAAAATAATTCACAATACAATAATTCATTCTACATGCCTCACGGGCCTTTTATATCATATATATGGTGCGGAGGAACAAAATACGTAAAATTTATATAAAACGTAAAACAAAGAAATAAATCAAAATACAAAGGAAAAATCTTTGCGCAACATATAACTTTAACATTGGCGTGACGTACGAGTGGGGACCACATCACAGTCGGCCATTTTGTGATTTGCGATGGCGGAACATAATGGAATGACAAAAATGTGATGTGCAACATTTGCGATGGTGCGATGAATGAGATATGCGATGGCATGGTCATGCGATCGCATCGCAACTATTTGTGATAACATATATGGCGGAACAACAGAAAATGCGATGGTGCGATCTGCGATGGTGCATATTGCAACTTTCAAACCGGCGAAAACATATGGAGGAACACTTGTAACATGCGATGGTGTGACGATCGCACATCACAACTTTCAACGGAACCTTGGCATGGGCGGAGGGTGATTCTGTAATATTGCAATGTTGCGATGGTGCGATGGCGCAACCATTGCACATTGCGGATTTCCATATCAACAAGACACTTCAAACTTCAAACTTCAAAACTACGATCTGCGATTTGCGCTTTGGCGCTTAAGTGGTAGGGACCACTTGTCTGGCCTCTTCATAACTTAAAGTCTTCCCCTTGTTTAATTCAATTTTCTTCAATTCTGGTTGTTGAGGGCTTTAAAGCCTGAAATGACTGTCTTTATGAATTCTGCTCCTCCGTAACTTGGATCTACGGGAAATCTTCATTCTTCCGTGAAACGACTTCGCCCATACTTCAAAATTAATTCTCCTCTACAATACTTGGCTGCTGCCCATCATCAATAAATTCATCCTTACGGATTTCCAATGCTTCTTCAATACAGAGTGTTGTGCACTCAAAACTCTAATTCTCCTGCCTTGTACTTGCCTCTCCTTCCTGCCCAAGGTTGGTAGGTGAATTTAATATTTCTAATAGAATTTCATAATTAAATGTATACAATGTTAAAAAACAGAAGTTCTGGCAGTATAGTTTAAGGTTTTTCCCTCTTAGAGACATATTAGATGAAGTTGTACGTTGTTTTCGGGAAGGATGAGTCACTTCCGAAAAAAACCAACTCTCATTTCATCTAACTTAATAACCATTTTAAAAAATATACAAATAAATATAAAAAATCTACTAAGATATAGCTTGTCTCTACTCAAGTTAGAATGTAAGTTCCATAACCCTGTGCTTGGCCTTATGTTCACCATATATAATCATAATAGAAATTTTACCTAATATTGTGTTTCTGTGTATGAACGCTGCGTCCTATGTTAATAAAGAAAAGAAATTACAAGTTACAGTAGTGTTTTTTTAAATATCAAAACCTAATAAGTGAAGTTATAAAAAGAAAATGTGAATGACATTCTATCGTGCCCTAATGAAACAAGACAACGAGCGCCGGAATTAATTTTAAAAGCATAAATAAATGATAATGTTTAGAGTACATAGCTGGAACCATAAACCTTTCACGTTCTTTCGGCGTGTTATCAAATGTATGTTAATAATATATGATTATTTGGAATGAGATAATGGGGCCAAATCTACACTTGTACAATTCGTCTATTCTCTAACATGTGTGCATATATACACACATAATTGTATAGAAAATTCTCAATATAATGTTGCTTATATTAACTTTTTGCTTGGATTTTTCAAGGATTATTATTTATGCACCATGCCAACCAATAGTAGATTCTTAGAGAAATTTGTCAATCTAAGATGGATTACATTATTTTTTTTCCTTGAGATTTTCAAGGATTATACCTTACGCACTGTGCGTACTCCGGAAATTTAAAATAACCGAGGCTATACAGGTAAAGAAATGATGCATAGTCAATTAATTAATCGGTAAAAACACTTTTATGCATATTTTTAATTTATTTTTTTCATTTTGAGGGTCCAAATTCCACCTCTAGGGATTTTTCTAGGTTGTGCCACTACTAATGTTATCTAACCAGTAACCAGTGGAGCAATCTGTGGCAACTTATTCTATATCTACAAATACCTGAGAATGTAATACATGCCCAAGTCATTCTCTCATCCATTGTATTGTGTGATATCCTTACTACTATTTCGATAACGAATCAAATTTGAGATGGAAACTAAGGTAAATTATTCTTCTCATGGTAATGTAAACATGCATAATAGATCCATATATTTTATTGTATATTTCATTGTAAAGGTGATTAATGATTATATCAATTCATATTTTTGCAATGTTCTCTTATTATTGGGGCAGTGGTTGATAACAATGTAAACAGGCAGATAACACACATATAGCGTCCTTTTAAACAGATAATAAGGAGGATGATTGATTGACTATGTTCATTTGATAAGATTATTGATTTTTTCAGTTCATTTTATAACAATGATACTTATGTATAGGTTTTGGAAAAGTATTGATATATTATGTGTTGGCATTGGTTTATTAAGGTGAATGCAGAGATTGGCTCTATATTGGCAACACCCATTCCAAACCTTATTTGGAATAATAATCCATTATCGTACCTATGGGTAAGTAGAAAGGTATTCACTACGTGGTTCAAAACAACACTATAATTTTCTCTTTGAAAAATTCTAATGTCATGGAAATGTGTGTTCAGATTGGATGATTTTGATGAGGCTATGTTCTCTCACTCCACCGAAAGCATAGGGTTTCCTTTCCCAGAGAGATGGGTTTCAACCATAGATACTGATTCAATCATGCATTCTGAAGAATAGTGGCCATTAGCATCACATCAATCTGGTTCAGAGCCATCATGTAGTTGGACTAGTCTACCACAACGAGATTTACGGAACTTTTGTCCAGATCAAAATTTTTCTCGAGCTACAAATCATGATACTTGTAGCTTTTCCAATAAGGTAAAAAAAACCTAGCAGTATTGGTTGAGATCGGAAGCCTACAAATGCATAGGGTAATATCACAGTTACAGATAATGTCAGTGGTTCCAAAAGAAAATGTTCCTTGAGCTACTTTGAGGAAGGCCGGGTGGGTCCTCCAGAGGTGTCTTGGCATTCCAAAAACTTGATAACAGAGTGCAAGCAGAGACTAAAAGCAAACAAGTTGCTTATTTCATTGCAGTGAGTGGTTCCTAATATCAACAAGGTGATCTCAGTTATACTTTCGGTTAATAATTATTGAAGTAATGCTAGCTATCACTCCATAATATGTTTCTAACACTAAATTAGTATATTACATATGTGGGTGGAAAAAGCATCAGCCATAGCCGATGCAATCGCTTACATTCAGAGCCTGCAAAAGAAAACCAAGGAGAGAGAGATCAATTTATCTTCTTATCAATCTACCAGACACTAGGATATCAAAAATAACACTAGACATCATATTTGGAGCAGCAGGATAAAATTAGAAGAGGGTGGTAATTATGAGAAAAAACCTACAATGTCTCAGTAGGGCTTTAAACATGTGGAAGTAAGTCTCTCTAGCTGTGCCTTTCTTTAGATATATGCTATTATTAGGTTTATTGAGTGACTTTCGGTCATTCTTAAATTGATCTGAGACTAGCCGTTTCTACATTCTAGGTTGATGTGTCCATAGTGGAGGGAAAATTATCTTTGATATGAATGTCCTGCAACAAAGAAAGGGGAATAATAATGCAGGTAACGAGAGCACTTGACTCCCTTGAGCTGGATATCATCAATGTTAGTCATGTGGCTTTAAATGAATACATTCTCAACACATTTTTATGAGAGGTATAGAATTACATATTCTCTTCGTTCCATATTTAATATTTATTCAATCATTCATAAATGCCATAGACATTCGGGAAAAATATGAAAATAATGTTTCTATTATTGGGCGCTACATATAGGTAGGGGAATCTGTTGGAATTACTTCCAACCATCGTCATGAATAAATTTCGGAGTAGCCCACGTTTTTTTTAATTTTATGTGTAGGGGAGGACAAGCCTCAGGTTTCAATCCCGAAGGCGATTTCATGAAATCCATGCAAAAAATAAAACAAAGTGCCCGAGCTGCACACTTTGTGTTTTATTTCTTACATGCCTCATTTAATTACCATTGCCCACAACTTCGCGCCCGCAAATTTCTTGTTTTAAGTCTTAATCCCTTCGCATAAGTTGTTTCCCCAATGATGCGAAATTGGCATGACCCACCACTAAACCTTACCATATTGAAATTCTCCACAAACCTTTTTTATTTCTTTTTATCGACTTATCGCACCTCTCGCAGTTTATCTCCCCATAGATCGCAGACTGCAACTTTTAAGTTGCAACTCTTAACGTTTTCGCCGAAGTTCAAATTCCATCGATGCGATCTGGCAAGACCCGCAAATTTCACTGCACTTCACAAGATTTCCCAATTACCTTTTATGCCTTCCGCACTTCATAAGTTTTTTTTTAAACCTTTTAAGCTTCCCGCAGCCACGTACTTCGCACGTTTCAAGTTTTAACTTTATGACGCCTGCAAATTATCTTTTTTTTTTGTGATGTGATTGCAAAAGGGGCATGTGTCAAGCTCAGGAGGATAGCACATATTGGTGCCCACAAAGCTCAGGATTTAGTGGATTAAGCACCCGCAAGTTAAATTATTTTTTTTGCGATGTGATAGGTTCCACGTCACATTTCACATCACAAAGTTTTGAGTTTACCCGTAAGCGCATATGGTAAATGTTAAGATCACCGATCTACGATCTGCAATGGAGCGTTGGATGCGACGTGGTTTCACAAGCAAAACCAATAAAACTTCACGTCTGTCATTTTGTGTTCTGTGTACGCATTTTCATGTATGAGTAGCTAAATAGAGCCGAGGATGATTTTTGTGTTAAACATCTGATCCCACATTGAATTTCTTTAAGTGCTTAGGGTTTGGCCATTTTGTATAAAAAATTGTGTAGTTTCTCATATGTTTAATATAGTGGAATGAATTGTAATATATAATTGTTGAATAAATTTCCTCTTATGTGTAATTCGCTGTCTGTCTATGTTTGACTGTTATTTTTCGCATTATTAATCTTTGCGTTGTGGGGGAAAGGAATATCCATATTTCTGCTCATTCAATATTTTCAACATCGTATAAGAGTAGGTCTAGGATCTCAGTCAAATAAGGAGTATTTACTGAAGAAGTTGTAATATTTTCTGTAGAAGCAGAAGTCTCCAATAGTGAGAAAGTTTTTTCAGCAGTAAGAAAGTTTTTGTTACACAGTCAAGATGGCAGCAGCAGGCACAAGCCTTACTAATCCCCAACTACCACAGTTCAATGGGAGGAATTTTTATTATTGGGCTATTAGAATGAAGGCCATATTATCCTCACAAGATATTTGGGAGCTGGTGGAATATTGTTTCCAAGGACTAATAGATGCAACAACACTTAATTCTTTGACACAAGAAGAAAGAGATTTGTTGTAATAAAATAAGAATAAGGACTCCAAGCAGTACATGAGAGTATTTTCCTAAGGATTGCAGCAACAAAAAATTCTAAGGATGCATGGGATACCCTCTAGACAACCTATCAAGGCATGGGAAAAGTGAAGACAACAAAAATTCAAATGCCGAGAAGAGATTTTGAAACTCTTTGTATGAAAGAGTCTGATAACATAGACTCATTCTTCACACATGTGATTTGGTTTGTTACCTAGATTAGGTCTCATGGAGAGACACTTGAAGAAAGGAGAATAGTGGAGAAAATCCTAAGAAGCCTATTATCAAGGTTTGATGCCATAGTAGTGGCCATAGAAGAGACAAAGGATCTCTCACAATTTTCAGTGGATGAGCTTCATGCATCACTGATGTCTCATGAGCATAGACTGAGCAGAGCAACGAAATTCTCATTGGATCATGCATTCAAGACAAAAATTTATTTTGGTCGAGGTAGTGGTCGAGGAAGATAAAACTACTGAGAAAGAGGAAGAAACCGACACAGAGGTGGAAGAAGTAGCCCTAAAAGCACAAGTGGAAGGGGCGACAACTAGAATCCAAATGAAGGCTAAAGCCAAAATCAAGAACAAGGGAATAGGTATGATAAATATCAAGTCCAATGTCATTATTGCAAAAATTATGGGAATTATGCCAATGAATGTAGAAAGAAGAAAAATGACATGGGTAATAAACCTAGTGTAAATTTTACAAAAGAAAATCAGAACCATGGTAATGTGATTTTACTTGTAATGTAGCACAAAAAAAACAAGAAGATGTATGGTTTTTAGATTCAGGTTGTAGTAACCATATGACGGGAAACATAGCAATGTTTTCCAACCTTGATGAGAGTATAAAATCCTAAGTGACAATGGGGACTGATAGAAAATTCTTCGTCATGGGGAAAGGAAGAGTAAAAATACTGACAAAGAAGGGAGAGAAGAAGTTTGTGCCAGATGTCTATTATGTACCTGGCTTGAAATGTAACCTTCTAAGAATTGGACAAATCATGAATAAGGGATCCAATGTGTTTTTTAAGAATAATGTGTGCACAATCATGGATATAAATCCAAGTAGAAAGGTCATTGCAAAAGGGAATATGACTGGAAATGGAATGTTCGCTCTAAAGATCAAATTATACTTGAGGGAAGGAGGTGTTATAGCAATTGTCACGCAAGAAGTCTTTTAAGAGGAAGTGAAAGATGAGAACTGGTTATGGAATTTGAGATTTGGACATCTAAATTTTGGAGTTTTGAATTTATTTCATAGAAAAGGCATGCTAAAGGGATTACTACTCATAGAGAAACCAAACAGCCTATGTGAAGGCTAAATTTTGCGAAAACAACAAAAAGAACCATTTCCATCAGGAAAGAGTATAAGGGCAAATGCACCCTTGGATATTGTCCACTCAAATTTGTTTGGACCAGTGCAAACACCATCATTAGCTAGCAATCATTATGTTTGGACATTTATAGATGATTACACAAGGAAGACATGGGTGTATTTTATAAAACATAAAAGTTAAGTGTTTGAACAGTTCTTCCACTTCAAATCTCTTGTTGAGAACCAAAGTGGACACTACATAAATTTTTTGAGAACTAACATAGGTAGAGAATATATCTCCGAAGACTTCCTACGTTTCTGTAGGGAGCATGGAATACACAAGTAGTTTACCACAAGGTATACACCTCAAAAAAATGTTGTAGCAAAAAGAAAGAATAGGACCATCATGGACATGGTAAGAAGTATGTTGAAGGAAAAGCATTTTCCAAATGAGTATTGGGCAGAAGTTTTCAATTTTGCAACTTATATTTTAAATAGATTTCCAACCAAAGTAGTTATAAGAAAATTTCTAGAAGAAGCATGGAGTGGAACAAAGCAAGTTGTCACTCACATGAGAGTGTTTAGATGTGTTACATATGCACATGTCCCATATCATTTAAGGAAGAAGTTGGAAAACATGGGGAAGAAGTGTATATTTTTTGGATACAATGATGAATCCAAGGCCTACAAGCTCTATAATCCATCAACCAAGAAGGTAATATTTAGTAGATATGTCCAATTCAATGAAGAAGAAGCTTGGGATGGAATTTTAGAGAATATAGTGAATTTGAAGACATGTATTTCACATGAAGACAAAGAGGAATTGATTGCAGAAAGTAATTCCTCAATGGTGGTTCCTCATCCACCTATACAAGCTCAAAAGAGCACACCCCAAGTAAGCAATAGAACAACAATACAGAACCAAGGAAGTGATTATCGAAGCACACCATAAGGATTTTCAACTCCCTCAAGTTCAACTATAACTCCAAGCACATCTTCAGCAAATACAAGAAGACCAAAACTCATAAATATAAGTGAAATTTATGACCAAGAAGAATTAAATAGTAATTCTAGTCTGAATTCTTTATTTTCTTTATTTTTTCATGTTGATGACCCAATCCATTTTGAAGATACAGTAGAATAAGAGAAGTGGATTGAAGCAACGAATGAAGATATAGGAGCAATAGAAAATAATTACGCATGGGATTTAGTGGACCTCCCACAAGGAAAATAATTTATTGGAGTGAAACGAGTCTATAAGACCAAGAGAAACGTTGAAGGCAAGATAGAAAGGAACAAATCAAGGCTATTTGTCAAAGGCTACAAGCAGCAGCAAGGAAGAGACTATGATGAAACCTTTGCACCAGTTGTGATGCAGGAGCATGAAGCTCAATTTTTATTAATTAATTATGTGAAATAGGCGATGAGACTTTTTTAATTATTTTATTAATTATTTTATTAATTTTCATAATTTAAGAGAGGAAAATCTAAAGGTGAGGATTAATGTATACATTATTTTAACAATTAAAAGGATATGAGTTAGTTAGCTAATTTAGGGAGTAGGAATTCTATGTACGTGACTTTGTTGAGTCCACAACTAAAATGAATCTAAATTAGATTTAGATGAGGATTGGGTGGAGAAATTTGTGGGGTGAAATAAATAGATTATTTATGTATAAATAGGAGTGTTTTTGTGAGGAAAAACAAGAGTTGAGTGTATGAGGAGTACAGGAAGAGTGAGAAAAATTTTTAAGGACCAAGAGCCAAGAGGCTGCCCAATGTAATATTTGGCCAGAGAATTTCTATATTTTATATCTGTAGTTGATTTGAATGGCTCTTTCTCCTTCATGTGAATTTTAAGCTGAATGTTTTTATGGTTTTGTTTGAAGAAAAATTGAGCATTTTTATATTGAGTTGAAGCTGTGAATTTTTATATGCTAGGATCTACTTTCTAGCAAAATCCCAACATCATTCTGGATCAGAGCTGTAAGATGCCTATTTTGGATATATGCATAGACTGTGTGTGCAAGTGTGAATGCAGGAGCCAAATAGCAAAGAGAAGAAATTGCCCATAAACAAGGATGCATTGGTGGAGTGCTGTGGATGGACTGGTTGCAGAGCATTCCAGGCGAAGTCAACGAGAGTGTTGGAGTTCAGTTAGACCGCTGCCACCAACATTAACCAAATTTATTACTGTTGCATCAGTTTGGCAACAGGGACAGTGAGCAAAGACCGATTCGAGGAGCATTGTCAATTCCGGTGAAACGCACTCAAGAGAGAAATTATATAGAAGGAACGAGCCATAACAGAGAATCTAAACGAGGCCGAGTCTCAAGTTGTTAACGTTATATTTAGCCTGAGGCTAACTAATGCAGAAATCACAAGGGAAGCTCCAAGGGATGCAGCGTTGATATTTCATGCTCGTTGAGGTTGTCAACTTCATGGGAAAAAACAGATTTGCATAAGCAACGAAGGCACAGAAGCCTTACTCAGTAATCAGAGGGCCATGAATAAAATTGAAATGCTTTGGAGGTAGGGAAGCATTGTGAATTACATGATATAGCTAGATGGAGCTTGAATGAACGCCTCGATATGTATGAATGCCATGATTTCTCGTTGAAGGATGGTGTTTATGGGCATAGCTGAAGTCACAAGGAACCAGAGCAGTGGACTCGAGAGCCATCACACTCAATCGAATGGCTAACAGTCAGGCCGTAAAGGGGATAGATGGACAATCACGGTGGCAACCATCGTTCCAAGCAATCCAGCAGTGGATCAGGGTCAATAGCGTGGATCAAAGGTCAATTGCCACAACGGCCATGCCTTGGGCTTTACGCATGGTAGGCGTTGCATTATATGTGGTGAGGTCTGAGATATAATTTTCATTTGCATTATATAATGTATGGTCAGATATATGTCTGCTCTTACATCCCATATGGTATGATTGAGATTAGATTTGCGTAAGCGTTATGCATATATTATGAGTTTATATTATATTTGTGTGAAGGCATTGCGTTGCAACTCTGTCATGTTATTAATGCACAGTGACAATGTGGTATTAACAAGCCGCGGGATTTTTATGTGACTATCACATATATCACATGGCTATGAAATCATGTTGAAGTGTTAATGTTGAGATCTAGAGTTAATTAAAAGTGGTTGATGCAAATATTATAATGGTGGAAGTTATGAAAGTTGGGATAACCATATAGTTTTAATTTAAATTCATGTCATTCAATCATTTGAATGGAATTCATTTGCTAATTATATAGTTCAATTTGGATCTTAAAAATAAATAAATATCATTTGGAAAGAAAAAAATGGTATGAAGTTTCGAGATTTTTACAAAAAGGCAAAGTTTGTTGAATTGAAAGTGTAAGTGTAGGAATTGTGTGTTGTTTTCCTACATCATAATGTATGGGTTTTGAAATTTGCGTGAATGGTAATTGTGTGAAGTTGGGTGAATGGAAACAACTCTTTTCAAAGATTCAGTGTTTTTTTGAGAATTGCAGAGAATGTATGTTTGATGGAGATCTAACTTTGAATTTGGAAGATGATCGCACATGGAGATACAATGCAGATGAGTGATGGAACAAGATCACAAAGAGATATTGAAGGTGACCTGATATGTTTTATTTTAACTGTGGGTTTTTTTGAAGATGATAGTTGCAAAATACAGGTTGCAGACAGTTTAAGGGAATCTCAGCCAACAAAGATTACAGTTTTAACAATACTGATGAAAGAGACTAGAAATAGTTTTTGAATGAAAGCAAAGTGTGGAGTAGAACCTTGAATAATTCCAACGAAGATTGGATAAGAAGGATATTTTTGTGCAGGTGAGTTGAAGCCTAGAGAGAGCAGAGAGATGCTCAAAGAGGTTCCAGAGAATAAGAGAACCGATACTTACCAAAGACCAAGTCCAGAGAGAGGATTAGTGAGGTAATTTGTAGCAGGAAAGACTTACTATTGCAAAGGCTTTAGTACAACTCATGATGAATGAGTGAATAAATCATGAAGATCGAGAAAAAGATGACTACTGAAGGTCATTACAGAGGTTCTGAAGGAGACCATAGTAGAGGAAATGAGAAGGAAGATGCCAAGTCAAATGGCATGAGAATGAGTCAAAAGAAGATTGACAGAGAGAGAGCTGAGATAAATTTTTGTCTCGAGTTGTTGATGGAAATTTTACAGAGAGATAAAGTGGACCAGAGATGTCGATGGAGTATGAAGAGGAAAGTCACATGGCATATAATGCAAGTGATGTGGGGACATAGACTGAATGTTCAACTGAAGGAAGAGTTACTCAATTTAAAGGTAGATTTGATATGTGAGCCTAAGTATGGTCCATTAATTTATGAAAGTGATGATGTGACAGAAGAGGAATCTACAAAGGAACTGAATCAAGTGAAGGATTCAGAACAGTAAGGAGAGATGTTGACTGAAGCGTCAAGTGAGACCACAAGGTCTATTTTTTTTAAAACTAATGATTTGTGTGTGATTACAGGTACATTACAAGATGTTGAACAAACTTTGAAGTTTGTTAAAAAGGAAGAGTAGAATCGGAAATCTTTCCAAAATGATGCTGAGATAGCAAGATCTCAGGAAGAAATGAACACAGAGGGGTCTCATGGAAATATTTAATTGAATATTGAAGTAGAGGAAGAAGGACCATCTGATGATTGGTCAATATAAAATGAAGGTATGGAAAGTTGTGTAAAGTTTCCAAGTTCTAGCCCAGTTGATATTGTTAAGTTGTATAGAAAGTTAGATCTTCAGAGAAGTGAGTTCGAAAAGCACAGGATCTATATTCAGTGAGAGTTACTGAAAGACACAGAACAGGGAGACATTATTCAAACATATGATGTCGAGGAGGGACTAACTGATAGTCTCATAGAGAATTTAAATCAGCATACTGATGTGCTGATGGATGAGGAAATTTCAGAGCAGCATACTGAAATGTTGCTAGAGGAGAAAGAGGTACTAAAGCCTTATATTTTTTATTTTAATAATTGTTTTGTGAGTACAAGTTTTATTGAAGATGTTGGAGAAAATCTATTGGATAGAGAAATTAAACTGATAAGGCGGATAATGATGAAAGTATCCCGGAAAAATCCAGCAACAATAAAAAAAAGACGAAGCAACAAGAGGAAAATAGCGGAAGACTATGAAAGCTTAGCCAATAGGGCAATACAACATAAAGTGTGGAGACCTGGAGAAGAACAATAGACAGAAGTAGTGACAAATGGAAGGTTTCAACACAAGATATGGGATCCAGGAAAACAAATATCCGAACACATGATTAGGCGATTAGGGTTAATTTCAACCTTGGGAGTCTGATGCAGGAGCATCAAGCTCAATTTTTATTAATTAATTATGTGAAATAGGGGGTGAGACATTTTAAATTATTTTATTAATTATTTTATTAATTTTCATAATTTAAGAGAGGAAAATGTAAAGGTGAGGATTAATGTATATATTCTTTTAATAATTAAAAGGATATGAGTTAGTTAGCTAATTTAGGGAGTAGTAATTCTATGTACGAGATTTTTTTGAGTCCACACCTAAAATGAATCTAAATTAGATTTAGTTGAGGATTGGGTGGAGAAATTTGTGGCATGAAATAAATAGATTATTTATGTATAAATAGGAGTGTTTGTGTGAGGAAAAACAAGAGTTGAGTGTGTGAGGAGTACAGGAAGAGTGAGAAGTGGTTTGAAGGACCAAGAGCCAAGAGGCCGCCCAATGTAATATTTGGCCAGAGAATTTTTATATTTTATATCTGTGGTTGATTTTAATGGCTCTTTCTCCTTCATGTGAATTTTAAGTTGAATGTTTTTATGGTTTTGTTTGAAGAAAAATTGAGCATTTTTATATTGAGTCGAAGCAGTGAATTTTTATATGCTAGGATATGATTTTTAGCAGAATCCTGACATCAAGTTGCAACAATGGAGACAATGAAGAAAGTTTTGTCAATAGTAGCACAACAAAAGTGGAAAGTTTATCAAATGGATGTGAAGTCAACATTGTTGAATGGAGTTTTGAAAGAGGAGGTGTATGTTGAACAACCTCTTGGCTATGAGATATAAGTTCAAGAACGTAATGTGTAAGCTGAAGAAATATATTTACGGGTTGAAGCAAGCACCAAGAGCATGGTACAACAGGATTGATGCTTACATGGTGGAAAATGGGTTTGACAGATGTGATGGTGAACCCGCACTCTACATCAAAGAAAATGATGGTAAAAATCTTATTGTTGTTTTTTATGTAGATGATTTTATTTATAGAGGCAATGATGTCTCTCTCATTGCTGATTTTAAAGCTGTCATGAAAAGAAAAATTTGAAATGATTGACTTGGGTTTGTTGAGATATTTTTTGGGAATTGAAGTGAAGAAAAATGAAAATGGAATTTTTATTCGCCAAGAAAAATATGTTGAAGAAATTTTAAAGAGGTTCAATATGTAGAACAACAAAGCAGCAACAACTCCAACTATCATGGGGTTGAAGTTGAGCAAGGAATATTGTAGCAAAAATGTCGATCCGACATTGTACAAGAGCATGGTTGGCAGTCTAATGTATTTGACTACAACTAGGCCTGATATAATGTATGGAGTAATTTTAATATCCAGATTAATGGAGCCACCCAAGGAGACACATTGGCAAGCGGGAAAGAGAATTCTAAGGTATGTAAATGGAACAAAGGAGTAAGGTGTTCTATGTAACTCCACATCAAATAATATCAAGATGATTGGTTACACTCACAGTGATTGGGATGAAAGTGTAGATGACAGAAAGAGTGCATGAATGTATGTCTTTCATTTGGGATCAGGAGCCCTTTCATGGGCTTCCAATAAGCAACCAATAGTTTCATTATCAACAACAGAAGATGAATATGTAATAGAAACAACAACATCATGCCAAGCAGTTTGGATGAGAAGGATTTTGAGATATTTATGTCATGAGCAAGACAAAAGAACCACAATTTATTGTGATAACGGCTGCAATTGCATTATCAAAAAATTCTGTTTCCCACAACAGAACAAAGAATATTGATGCAAAGTATCATTTTATAAGGGAATTGGTTAACAATGGTGAAATTGTTTTGCAGCATTGCAGGTGAGAGGAGTAGTTTGATGATATCCTCATAAAGCCATTGGGAGAGAGAAGTTTTGTTTATCTTAGAAAGTTTCTAGGAATGGTTGAAGGCGACAATTCTGATTAAGGGGGTGTGTTGGAATTAATCCCAACCACTGCCATGAATAAATGTGGCACCAACCAATGCTTCTTTGAATTTTCTATGCAGGGAAGGACAAGCCTCGGGTTTCAAACCCGAAGGTGTTTTCATGAAATCCATGCAAAAAATAAAATGTAGTACCCGAGTCACATACTCTGTGTTTTATTTCTTACCTGTCGCATTTACTTACCATTTCCTGCAACTTCGCTCCCGCAACTTTCTTGTTTTAATTCTTAAGCCCTTCGCATAAGTTGTTTCCCCGCCGATGAAAAATTGGCATGAGCCACCACTAAACCTTAACACATTGAAATTCACCACAAACCTTTGTTATTTCATTTTATCAGCTGATCACACCTCCCGCAGTTGATCTCCCCATAGATCACAGCCCACAAGTTTTAAGTTGCAAATATTAACATTTTCATCAAAGTTAAAATTATACCAATGCGATCTGGTGGGACCCACAAACCTTAGCACACTTTGCAAGATTTCCCACTTACCTTTTATGCCGCCTACACTTCACAAGTTTTTGTTTTAACCTTTTAAGCCACTTGCATCCATGCACTTCACATGTTTCAAGTTTTAACTTTATGCCACCCCTAAGTTATCTTATTTTGTTTGTGATGCGATCAGAAAGAGGGCACGTATCAATCTCAGGAGGATAGCACATATTGATGCCCACAAAGCTCAGGAGTTTGTGGATTAAGCGCCTGGAAGTTCAATTGTTTATTTTGTGATGCGATAGGTGCCACGTCACATCGCACATTACAAATTTTTGAGTTTACCAGTAAGCGCATATGGTAAATGTTAAGATCGTTGATCTGTGATTTACAATGGAGCACCGGATGCGATGTGGTTTCGCAAGAGAAACCAATAAAACTTTACATCTACCATTCTGTGTTCAGTGTACGCATTTTCATGTATGAGCAGCCAAATAGAGACGAGGGTGATTTTTCTATTAAAATTCTGATCCCATATTGAATTTATTTAAATGCATACGAATTAATGCTAGAAAATCAGGTAAGGAAAGATATTGTGGAGGCTGTTTCAACCTATGGATTCCATGTAGCTTAAATAGTGAGCTATCCATTTCATCTCCTCTATGCCAGGTTAGTTACATATAGTGGAGCACTTATGAACATAGTGTAAGATTATCTGTATGAGTTGCATTGAATTATTACAGGTTTTTCTATGTGGAATTAACTCATATGGTAATTAAGGAATGGGATGGGATAAATGCATTTAATTCTTTGTTAGATTTAGGTTATGGATCGCTGGAATTTACAGTTTCACTTTCTGTGCGTTTATTGATACCCAAAATTGGGTTAATTAAATGATTAATTAATGGAAACTATTATACTCCCACATGTTGATGCAATAATCGATGAGTCATGAGCATTATAAAACATTAAAGTGAGATTAATTATGAAGTAACATCTTCTAATGCAATTATGCAGCCTTAATTGTTATGTAAGAGTGAAACATGTTTTTTTTTCCATTGAGGTTTGGCTATTTCTAAGCCAACCCTATTCAACTACTGGTCATTATTGACTATTTATTATGATTAAATTTTTGTGTTTAAATTAAATTATATATTTGTTTATTTTATTTTTATTAATTTTCTTTATAAAATGTTGATTTTGTAGTGTGAATCATAAAAGCACAATTTTCTGCAACTAATAATTACTTTTAATGATATATGCTATTGTTTTAGGGATTCTCACTATATTATTAAGCCGTTACATTCACAAAATCCAATTTATTCAAAATTTTGACCTATTCCAAATTTAATTTGTGTGAGAGAGAAATAAATGAATGATAAATAAAAGTGAAATTATCTTTTTAGTATTTAATTTTCTAAAATTCAATTTTTTTTTAAGAGCTACCCAAAAATCAACAGTCTCTATTAAATAAAAAAGAATTTCCCTAAACTTCTTTAGATGTCTACTTCCTAAAAAAATATTTATCCATTCAAAAAAAGTTGAATTATCACAAATTGATCCATGGGGAGTTAACTCAATGTCCATAGAGATACTACATTTCGGCATTAAAGAATTGGATGAGCAGAATATATAATATCCTTTGTTGGATTCACGGCATGGATAGCTGCAATTTACAGTTTCTAATCGTTCACTAATAGCCAAAATTGGGTTCATTAGGTGTTTAATTACGAAATTTATAATACTCCCACAAGTAGATGAGTCATGAACATTATAAAACTGTGAAATGAAATTAACTATGAAGTAACATTTTCTAATGCAATTATGGAGGCTTAATTGTTATATATATATATATATAAAGGTCTCGGACCTATTCACTTGTCACTCTTTTCATTATCTATTACTATCTTACTATTATCATATTACTTTATTACTGAAATTACATTATATATTTATTCATTTTATTTTTATTAAGTTAAAAAAAATGTTGATTTTTTTTATGTTAATTACACTAGCACAATTTTCTGCCATTAATAATTACTTTCAATGATACATGTTATTATTTTAGCACATTTGAGAACATTATTAAATAATTATATTCAGAAAATTCAACTTCTTAGAAATTTCTACTTTTTATAGATTACTCTAGTCAATGTGAGAGAGAAATATGTGAGTGATGAGTGAGAGTGAAATTGAGAAGTTCAACTGTCTTTTTATAGTATTTATACTTAATTTTCTAAAATTTATTTTTTCTTTCTTTTCAATTGAGTAGTTACGGAATATTTCATGCAACTACTCAAGAATAGACACTTCCTCTTAGCTAGGAGGTATTCACCTTGACTTCCTCATATGTCCACTTCGCTAAAAAAAAATTCTCCATCCCAAGAATTGAATGAGCTCACTATGTTAATGTATCATTCATATTCCATTCCAGAATGATTTCAAAAGCATCTTTCATTAGCATCATGCAAAGGATCTAGTCACCCACTAGCCAAGTACCCTTTGGTGATATGGCTAGGTACGTCGAGGTAAATACAAACTAGTGTGTGGTCACCAACTAACCAAGTCGTCACTTGGAAGTAGGTCAATTTTCCCTCACCAATGGTCAAAACTAGGTGCATTTACTATTCTCTATGTCTATTCCCTATGTCCTCACATAGCACTTGAATGGTAAAAATCCTTGCCCAATGATTTTATGGACTCACTCTACCCATTAGCCAAGTAACCTTGACAATATGGTTAGAACCTTCTAACTAGGAGAGCACTTCAGGCCCTCGCGCTATGTGAGACATTCTCCCTAGGCACATTACATGACATCTAGTTAATACACTTGACCTAGGAAGAATTTTTTCAATGATGGTACAACATCAACACTCGATATCAATGATGGAGGAATTATACACAACTCCAAGCTTGTCCTTAATGTATACAAACTTCATATGGGATGAAGGCTTTGTGAGAATGTGAACAAATTTCTCATTGTAGAAATGTATTAGAGCCACATTACGCCCTTATGTACCATGTATCGGATGTAGTGGTACTTTATATAAATGTGCATAAAATTTTCATGGAAAAATGGATTTTCTAAAAGCTTCTGACAAATTTGATTGTCACAATACATCACACTTGTGTGTGGCACCTAATCAAACAATCATGCAAGCAACTTCCAAAGCCACACTAATTCACAACTAACAAAAATAGTTGCAATATACCTAGCCTCTATAGTGTTGAGAGCAACACATGTCTTATTCCTACTCATCCAAGATATCATAATAGAACCCAAACTAAGGCACTCCTGTTTTATTCGACACTTCCTGCAAAATTGGAGTTTATGTATCCCTGAAACTGTACTTCACCATTTGAGACATATTTCAATCCATAATTTAGTGTACCATATAGACATCTCAACATATTCTTTGTCACAATCCAATGCACATGCCAAAATTCAACCATAGAAAAGCTCAGAATGTTCACTGCAAAGAAAATATAAGGTCAAGTATTAATGAGATACATGAAGTATCTGATCAACTGGCAATTTATAGAGGGATCCACCAAATCTTAGTTGCAACCTCTTAGCTTCTTCTGATTGGTCACCTTGGTAGTGGCCATAGACTTGTATTATGTAATCCCAAATATCTAAAAAATCGTAATAATATACCTCCCTTGACCAAGGGAGATCTCATGTGACTTCTACCTCACTTCCAATCCCAAGAAGTAATGCATCAAACATAGATTCTTCATCTTATACTCAGAGGCCAACTCCCTCTTACATTGATCATTGAGATTTTATCTCCTGTCAAAAATAAGTCATCAACATAGATAACACAAATATTGCATGCTCACCTTCAAAAAACTTGTATTAAATATTGGCATCAACATCACTCTTAGGTAAAATAAAGACTCATAAGGTATATATGAACCGAAAAATACCAAGCTCGATGTGTCTCCTTGAGTTCATACAAAGCATTCTCTAGTATGTAGACATGAGCCTCCTTCTCATATAGCTCAAATCCGTAAGGTGGATATATGTACACTTGTTCCTCATTAAATCCATTGAGTAAAACATTTTTCCCATCCTTGTGATGCAATTTCCAAACTGGAATAGAAGCAATAGTTCCAATAGAAGTGTAGGTGGTGATTGGAGCAAATGTCCCTTGATATTCCTCTCCCTCTTTATAGGATAACCCTCATTCCATGAATATTTATTTGTAATTTTTTATGCTAGCATATACCACATGATTGATCTTTTAAATCCACTTGTAAGTCACCATTTAATTCCCTTTACGTCTCAATACAACTTCCTACACATCAATATTCATGATGGACTCATATTCCTTGATCATAGCATTATCCAAAACTTGTTGGATCCTTATACTTGGATGGACCATAATTAATGATGTAACTCATGATTGTTTTGTATATTTAATACTTATTAGGAAATTTTATTTCCTTGAAAGTTCCACAGGGAGCTCCATGTCCCTTTGCATCCTTCATTGTAATTTGAAGTTGTGCCAACTGCTTCTTGGATTATGGAACAATGATCCTAAATGGGTCCACTCGATAAATAGGTACTTTTGGTTATTCCTAATGATCTAAAGGATGTTCCACATATACAGATGGACCTAAACCCACATCCTCTTGAGCCTCTTGCTCCTCATCATCAATATCCATGTGAGATCCATTGGATGCTTAACAGGTTGAATCCTCCCACTCTACCTAAGGAGGTTGAATCTTCCCACTCTACCTGACTATTTGTGCCCTTCAAACTAGAATCTCTTATGGCCATTTGGAATGAATATATATTTCTATACACTTATCCCTCTCGAAAAAAAATCACTCTTTCCAAGTTTATGCTCGATCTTGGGAGAATCCTCTGAGATTCCCTTTAAATATCATAGGTTAATTACTTATGAAAACTAGTGGATCTATGTCACTATTCTCTCCACACATATTCTCAAACCATTTACTCATTAGTGATATGAGGTTAAATTTCTCCTCACATTAAAATTTATATTTTAATCCATTGGGGTTAGGCTATAATCCACCCACAAATATTTTGACTTTGTTAAATTGTTCCTCCATAATTTATGCAACTCTTGCATAAAATTAGGTAGAGTTAAAAATTAAATATGCAATATATTCTTTATATTGTGGTAATTAAACATATTTTCTAGGGATTATTTACCACCATAATTTATGGAATCATTTGCATAAATTTGGATAGGAGTAAAATTAAATGTGTAACAAGATTTGATATCATGCCAATTTTTTATTGCTAATTAGAGAATCATATTGTTTTGCAACTCATAATTACTTCCAACGATATGTAATATTAAATTAGTACACCCAAAAAATCACTAAGAAATTACACTCAAGAAATTCAACTTCTTAAAAACTTCTAGAACTTCCACCTCTTCCTCATGTTACAATGTCCACCTTTACAACTTCTACGTCTTCCTCAAGTTACTTCCTATGTGTGTCAGAGCAAGAAATATGTGAGTGACGAGTGAATGTGAAAATGAGAATTGTTTTTTTTTAAAAGACATGTATTTTGCAAATAAAGTTGAGAATTATTTTTATTTTTGTTTCTTTTAATTCTCTAAAATTTAAATTTCCATTCTTTTAACTTGTAGCTCAAAAACTACCCAAAAATCAACATAATGTTTTTTATCCCTTATGCCATATAAATAATCATTATCAAATTTAATATTACAATAACATTTAAAAAAATATTATTATCATATACCTATCATTTTTTAGAGATATATTTCATATGTGTAGGCATTGTTATATTTGAAGTTTCGTTCTATGGGATTATTCTTGATGATGTGGGACAATGGAAGTATCGTGTCATGGAATGAAACTAATGCTTGTTAGAGTATATTGTGAATGATAAATTTTACATACCTAGAAACTTCCATTTAAATAACTTATTGGAACTATAACTATTAGAACCATTTAACTGCTTATAACCTGATTATGTTTGGATGTATTTTCTTTCGAACATGTTTTTTTCCAAAAAATATTCACTAAGAGCATACTCTAAGGTAATATTAAATAAGATTATTGATATGAAAAAAAATATTTTATTTTAGTGCAAGTGAAATAAATTACTTTGAGAATGGTAACTATGGTCAATTAAATATGGTAAGTGGTGATTCATTTACAAATATTTCTTACAAATTGTTTTTAATAACCAGCTTCTTATCTGAGTCATAATAACAAACTTATTGGCTTCTAAATTATAGTAAAAAGTGTTTTGGGAATCATAATAAACCTCTCTCTACAAAATTCCATCGACATCTAGAACCATACACTTTAATCACTATTGTTGTGTCTCCTAAGTCATATATAGCTTCTCCATGTCAACTAAAAAACCATAACAAGGAAAAAAAGAATACCGTCATTTATAATTTCTCCAAGTCAACTAGAAAATCATAGCAAATAAAACAAGAATGATAAGAGTTGATATTAGGGAATCCATTTCCCATGCAAAAATAAACGGTGTATCAATTAATGAAATAGACATGTAACTCATTCTTAGTAAAAGGTGGAATAATGTATGCGAGCCACTTTTTTAATTCTAGGGGTAACTTGTCAGGTACATGAAGATCACTATGACAATCGTATAGACCAGCTAGCATCTAATTTCTTTTTAAAGTAACATTATAAGCTTACGAGTGACAAAAATGTGTAATGGGATTAAGCATTTGAGTGAAAAACAATATACAAATATAGTGTGTTGAGAGTGTTATGAATATGGTGAATAGAGAATGTTATATATATTTATATATATATAATAATAATAATAATCTTTTCAATATTATTATTAGTTGGTAATCTTACTGTAGAAAAAAAATTAATTGTTTTATTTATAAATAGATTGAACATTTCTAGTTATTTTTAAAATATAAATATAAAAATAATATAATATAATAAAATTTAAAACAACAATAAAAAATTAAATAATAATAATTAATTATAATTAAACTAAAATATAACACATAAATAGGTTTATCAAACTTTATTTTGCTATGGTAATATATGACTCAAGAAAGATTTAAGCCCATCTTATTTTGTTTCTACTACAATTATTTCTTTCACACAGTATGTAATACATGAGTCTTATTTGTACTTATGGGATAATGAATATAATGTTTCCATAGTTTTTAAATAGATTCAATTTATAATTGATGGGTAATAAATATATTTATTATGGACGTGAGAAGAAATAACATAAAAAAATACATTATTGACATAATTTTTTTCAAAATGGTGTGAGAAACTATAAATACTATCACGGTATAAGATATATGTTGAATGATAATGTTTATAATAAGAAAGGTTTCTATAGTGATTCCTTTCATCAAAATTATTTTATAGGGTTACATAATTACCTTATATGCTATTCCCTAGACTCCTAGTGAATACATTTGATATTTTTAAGGATTAATATTTACATTTGAAGTTAATTGGCATAAACACAAATTTAAAGCATTCACTTTTTCTTTTAATTTTTTTTAATAAAGAAATAAAGTAGTAAAATTCATATTGATATTTTGAACTTTTATACGTAGTATCAGGAAATTATTTTTATATCTAGATAGCTTTTACCAAAGACAACAAATTAAAGGAAAAAATCCAAATCAATTTGAAGCATGTGGATTTATCTAGTATTTAAAATTAATTGTTTTAGTATTTTTAATAACCATATTATTTCTAAGTTTAAGATATTTTCAGACTTTATTCACATAAATGCTAGCAAATGAAAATTGTTTGTGTAATTTTATAATTTTCGTCAAACTGGAATGGTAGGTTACTCAAAACGATTGAGTAAATAGAATTTTACCAATATAATTGAGGAACAAGAAGGACTCGAAACCTATGTGGATGAACCAATAGTGATAATAAATCATTAAAAAATATATAAAATATCTGTTATTATTTTACATTCACCACCTCAAACCCCAGTTGTACAAAGGGACTCCATTCAAAACTAGATATTTTTTATTAATTTTGTTGCAAGTTTAAAACAAAGGATAATGATCCTAGTATTGAAGAATACATGAATTACTAAATTTTTCATTATCATTTTAATTGGAACATCTATCTAATTAATTTAAGTACTAATGGATGATGCTACCATATGGAGAGAGTCACTTGATACAAAACTGATATCAAGTGCTCGAGAAGAGGATTATAAAAAATATATTTTTAGATTTAGTTTCATGATAAGAGAAGGTATAAAGAAAGAATGAAGGGTTTATTTCTTTTTAAAAAATTTCTTACAATTTTATGAATTTCTTTAATGGTAAAAAATCATCGTGTTCATAAAAGTTGGAAGAAGAATAATTTTATTAATGTTATAGTCATAAAACATATACAAAAATCATATTAAAGGTGGCAATGTTTGCATTTAAAGTTACACACTATAGATATGGATGATGTCAATGTTGTTTTAAGGTATTTTTGGATGGAAATAATTAGAAAAATTAATATTAAAGTGCAAAAGAAGTTTATGAATTTTTGTTACAAGAGAAATTCAATTACACTATAGGAAATTTCTATTGTTAAAAAATAATGTCACAATGGGGTATATGAAAAAGTTCTTGTAAGAGAATTAAATGTGCTATATATTGACACATCAAAAGAATAGTTTTTGGATGAATGAGAAGAATAGATTAGAAAAGTGAATGGAAACATATCTAATAAGTGGATATACAAGAAGAAGCTAAGGCATCGAATGAATGGAAATGACCACATGTTGTAGAGTAAAAAAAAAAATGAAGAATGCAAATATTTTCACTAGCATTTGAGACTATTAATTTGAATCAACTCTGAGAATTTTCATAGATTAATGTGACTAATAGATTATCCAACATTAAAAATGTTGATGTATATATAGATATATATTTCCAAATATATTGTAACTACTTTCTTAGTATTTCTTTCAATATTAGTTAGAAGTGATACTATACTTGAATCTTAAAAATAATTTTAAGATACACACAAAATTGTTCCCATCATCATAATGTACACCAAGGGAGAAAATAAAAACATACGACTCCAATAATATTAATATATTTCATGTTTAAGTTTGAAGGCATGTATAAAGAATCCATTATCATTATTTATGTAATTACTTAAATAAGTAATAATTTTGTGAATAGGCATCTCGTATTGAATATTGGTATATTAACATTGTTATAAATTAAATACACCAAGATATTTTTTATAGCTCTATTAAATATTGGTAGATTAGTATTGTTATAAATTAAAGACACTAACATATTTTTATTAGCTCCATGAAATTTCAAATATTAACTACTTTACATCTCTAAATTCATGTGTATTTCTCCATACTTACCTTATACAATAATAAAATAACGATGAAAGTTATCAATCAGCATAAATCATGCGAATTATCAAGTAATAAATTATGCAAATAATCAAATAACAAGTGATGTTGACATGAATATATCAACCAAATTTTTTTAATATGTTTGTCATTGCTATAAATTTATTTTATTGTATTTTATTTAGTTTTTTAATGCCACGAAGATTGACGATTGGGTTGATTTCATACATATGTGACAAAAGTTTGTGTCTGATCTTCCCCACTTTACTTTATTTATTTTTGAATGCTAAAGTACTTGAAAATTAATATAGTTGTGTACATGTGGGACAAAAAAAAATGGGACATGGAATACCACTAAGGAAAATTGAACATTAAATCTTTTACTCACATTTTCTTTACATTTTCAGAAAGTTACTATCGAAAACTAATTATACATTAAGTTTTTATTCATAAAATTTTATAATTTTAATCTATTCTTGACATTGTATATAAAAATATATTTTACACTTCTAATATATTTACTAGTGTATTTATTAATATTTGTAAATAAATAAATTTCCAATTTATTTTATAGTACATTTTTAGTGTTTATAAATAAGTGTAATTATTAGTATATAGGGTTAATATTTAACTTTAAGGTAATTATAATTAAAATAATTTTAAAAATACCAATAAAATGGCGAGTAAAATATATACGTATGGTAATAAATTAATTTTTACATATTATTGAAGAAATATAAAGATCAATATGAAAAAATGATATCTAAATAAAATTGATTTAAATTTGATTGGTTATTTTTATTTTTTTATTAAAATTTATAGAAGTTCAAATTTTTATTTATAATTTTAATATAATTTTTTTAATTAACTTAAAAATTACGAAATATTGATGATAAATAATATTATTATTATTATTATTATTATTTTTGAAGTGATAGAATTTATTAGAATTAATTTAATTATGAAATATTGATGAAAAATAATTTTATTATTAATTTTTTTTGTTAAGGTGATTAAATTTATTAAAATTAATTTATTAATAGGTAGAAATCTCAATTTATTTATTAATATGACTTAATTTATTATTATTATAAAAAAATTATCTCACTTAAAATAATGTGTATTAATAGTTCAAAATTATTTTAGATGTGTTTCATTTTAGATAATATTGACCACATTAAAAATCCATTTATTTATTTTTTTATGTTTAAAAGAGTTTTATAATTAGAAATATTCACATTAAATATTTAAATATAAATTAGAAATAATGAAATGAATATAGTCACATTTAAAATTTAAAAGATACAATATATTTAAATATTATATATGTGTGAGAGGGAGAAGAGGTCAAATTACAAGATAACTAAAAAAAATATTGATATCACATTACAATAAGTTGAATTATTCATATTAATAATTATGATATCCCAAAATATTTTATCATTAAGTTTATAAATGATATAAATTTCAAAGTGAGAGAGAGAGTGATTGGGCACAACACAAATCACATATATTACCATTTTATTTATCTTACAAAGGCTACATATTTAGGAATACATGAAAATTCTAGATCTGAGAATAATGGATGTAGATTACTAAAAATATCTAATACAACTAATAACTTAGGAACTTGAATTAAAACTAACGACAATTTGGAACATATGGCAGCATTACTTCCAACACTATCCCTCAATGCTTACATGTAAAAAATATTGAAAACACACATTACGACAACAATAATAATATTTGTATAGCTATTCTTCATTAGAATTTACACTGACTCTCGAATCTCGTAGACGATGCTCTTTCTTCACCACCACATCTTCAAACTATCACATGACCTCCATTTAAAATATAATTTCCTGTGAAAATTGTTGACAAACTTACATAGTTGATGCTTCTTCAACTCTCGAAGGGCAATCTCGATAATAAATCATTCTATGAAACTCCCACCATCTTATGAATATATGGTCTTTTGTTATATTCATCACTTATCTAGGATAATAGTCTAGATATTGAATGTCTTCAGTAGTCAATTGTGCAACTTGAGCTTTTACAGGAAATTTTAGCCTAAAAGTGCCCACGAAATTTTCACGTCATTTCCATGTAACAATGTGTAAACCAATAAAAATCCTTTAAATTTAAAAAGAGGTACATGTAAATATTTTGGAGGGAGAAGAAGAAAAACTGCCTTTCTAATTGTACTTTTGGATTATTTCCTATATGTTTACTAAAATTTCAAGTTCAGACACTCGTTGGATGCAAAATTAAATTGTGCATCCAACAATTACCTATCATGTATAACTTTGAGAAGGCAAAAATTGATTAGAAAATGTAGATTCATTAAAAAATGTGTTAATGTATCTACAATTTTTATCAATGTTGGTCTTCTAAAAATTATGCATGATGGCTACTTGTTGGATGCAGAATCTAATTATGCATCCAATGAGTTTCTACGCTTGAAATTCGACTAAAATTATAAGGAGATAGTCCAAAACTAAAAAAAAAAGTAGTATTCTTCTTTATGGACAAGAAGTTCACCGCACTAGACACATTTTGCACCATGTAGAGGAACATCTAAAATAAATGATAATATAAAATATCCATTCTAATGTAGGAAGGATCCTTCACATGCATTCGTGAAAGTTACCATACACAAAACATAATTTTCCTAAAAATATGTCTTGGAAATAAGTGAAAATCGTGATGCTAGCTCAGATGATATAATCTCCCCAAATGCCACTAGTATCATCAATTAATTAACTTCTCTAGACTCCTTGAACTAACAATGATCAAAGCCTTCTTTGGCTATTATAATAACCATAATATACAAGTTAGTAAGTAAAGGTATTTATATTACCTACCTCTTTCTAATAGTACTAGTAATTTGTAACCTTCACGAATTACAAGACAAGCCTCCAAGCATATCCTATCCAAGGTCTCTTCCAATCCTGTAGAGCCACATTGTTTTGGAAATGTGATATCAATCACCTTGATATAAAAACCTCAGTAATTCATTTTTTTAATTAGTTATGTTTCCTCAATGGAAAGAATAGGAGCTTTAAGAGAAATTATACGACAATGTTTCTCACTAATTTCTATAACATCCCCTTCTAGAACAATCATGAATTCCATTAAGGTGACAATTTCTTTACAAATTGGATCAATAGGAGGTTTTTCGATTGAGAAAACATCTTCTTTAAGTACTCAAATATTATTTTTAGTCTATTTACATCATAGCTAAAGATGTATCATTCCCCATGGAACCAAGATATTTTGTTCCATATTTTTCCATAAGAAGCAACAACATTTCCAAAGCCTTAAATGTTTACGTAAACAATGAAATGCATATTTAAAAAAATAGCTCATAAATGCAAACATACATTCAAAAATTCCTATTACATACTTACATAAAAATCACTTACCCATAAGCTTTCATTACTAACAACAAGCTATATATTCCCATGTTTTCCATTGTATCATCCAAAATAGCAATTCGTAAACCAATACAATCAAGCAGCTATGGAAAATTTATAGTTGACATCCAGGGTGACTAGGTCCTTCGATACAATATGTGTGATCATTTAGTAAACATTTTATTTGCAATAAAAAACAAATGAGGAGATTCAGAACTTAGTCAAAATATTAATAAAAGAAATTTTTTTGTTTTGTATCCTAGTTATCACAAAAGAGTGGTTGGATTTGAGAAGATATATATGATGCCCTCGTTCTCTTCCCACATTGCCAATTTCTTCGAATCAATCCTAGATCCTCTTTTCAAAGTTCATATGCTTTCATATTTCACCCCCTCTATATACATTGAAAAGAATGAAAATAAAAAAATTATTCTGAATGTTCATATCATTATTAATTGTCTTCATATAAAACATTATTTCATCAATATTCACCTCTCATTCATTTTATGACTTGGGAATCCTTGATAACCTGCAATTTCCTTCCAACATGTTCCCATGTTAATATAAGTACCATTTTGAGTACCTAAACTCTACAAGGTTGTTTGAACCTAATCCATTACTTGCTTTAATTTTTAGCCAATGAGCATCCAATAAGTGCACTGCACCACCTGCACCACACTTTGAATGATTCTCGTTTTGTGCCCAAGCCCCAGACTTGTGCTTAACTTCTACATGGATTATAAGATTTTTAGAAGGTGGCAAATATTTAATATTAGTTTGCGTGGCACACTGTAAAGGATGCATCCTCTAGTCCTCAAATAAGCTTTGTTTCCATGATGCCGACAACAACCACAATTTTCATGTTCTCTTATATCTCATTAAATTGCAATCAAACATATAAATTATTGACTTGAGAACTTTAAAACTATTTTTTCTTGGAGAAACATAGTATATTATGGTCTAGGAAACAAAATGTTTGAAGTATTTTGTTTCATTGTAGAGAAAAATTCTTGTAGTTTAAACCAATTATTGGATAATATATTCATACTTAAAAAGAAAACCATGAATATTTCCATCATCGAAAGGACATGTGAGGATGGAAAAGGTAACATCTTAACATCCATTTTGAACGGATTTTTTAAGTGAATGATAAAATATCAAGAATGAAAATTCTTGTAAAGAAAAAGTATAATTGTAGGTAGCTCAATCATATTCATTTTTAATTATTTTTTTAGTAAAATCACAAATAAAATATCAATTACTTTCTATGCTATAAAAAAAAAATACATCAAGTCAATTTATATAAAGGGTTTCAATATATAAAAAGTAATGTACTAAAATATATAATTGTATTTGAAACTGATTATTCACAAATTCATAAAAAAGATCACTGATCCATTACTATTTCATGACAAAATTCGAGCACTAGACAATGCTCTCAACAACAACATCATGTTTATGACAAGAATATGGAGACCATCTAGATTGATGAATTTTTTGAATACTTCTTCAGCCATTGAGTGAAACTATTTTCCTTCTCCTTCAAAAAGACATATCCATCTATTTTATCTTCATACAGAAGGGGGATGTTACTTGTGACATTAATGACATTTGAATTTGCGTCTTCTAGACCAAGTGGCACTCCACGAATGACAGAATGTGACTGAATTCATCTAATGCCAGCAATAGCATTGTCATATGGATTGAATATATTCACTTTTTCACCTACCTTGAGTAGGTCATGCCCTACCAGAGTTAATAAGCATTGTTGAAAAACAAAAAAATTATACATAGATATTAGGAAAAAATAATTGCAATTAAATTGCAAAAACATACATAAATATTAAATTAACTAAATAATATACACTCACTAAGTTCATATCTGAAATACCTGTAGGATTTGGCACCGATTGGGAATGTACAGGTGCATCAATTTTTTCATATTTTAGAACTCTCGAGGTAACCATTTTTCCATTAGCATCCTATATGTGATTTCATTATGAAAAAATCAAATATCACATTAAAACATAATAAGTTATAACATAGTAGAAAATATTAAATATAATATGAAATAATAAAATCATAATAACACTAAAATAGAAGCATATAGGTCTTGTAGATATATACAGAAACATACCTTCACATGATCATGGCCCTTTTTTGAGTCATTTAGCATTCTTGCACCACCCAAATTTACATTTTCTTCCTATGATTGAGAGGAATTTCCAATAAAATAAGGGTTCATGAGTGAAGGGAAAT
The DNA here is from genome assembly GCA_034641835.2 of Pinus albicaulis. Classification (NCBI taxonomy): domain Eukaryota; kingdom Viridiplantae; phylum Streptophyta; class Pinopsida; order Pinales; family Pinaceae; genus Pinus; species Pinus albicaulis. Next base: position 1,534,038,438 of record CM076584.1, on the reverse strand, counting down.
GAAACCAAAACATTAACATATTACAAATTCAAGTGAAGCAATGTTTTCAAGGGAATTATAATTATCTTACCTCGTCTAAATCAATGTTAAATTCTTTCTTTTTACATGTAACAACAAGAGGTTCAATGGAGGAGGCTATGGCTAACATTGTCTTTTCCAAATCAGCTATACATTGCATTGCATGATTATAATCCTAACTATGGTTTTCAATAGTAGATAAAGTGCCTCTTTGTCTACTCTCAACTTCAATAGATAGAAAATAAATTTATATTGGATTTTTTGACATATAATTATGTTTGGAATTTTCTAAGTCTACCATATAATGGGCTATTTCACACACAACTAGTTCTCTATTAGCTCCTTCAACCTAAAAATAATTTTCAACGCACAATTATTTAGATATTAAGAAATATCGAAACACATAACATATGTACAATATTCAACAAAAAAATTGTAAACTTACAATTTTTTGTTTTTTGGCTCGCAACCCACCCCGACCCAAAAAATTTCAAGCCTTCACATGCTCTCTTTCTTTCTTCATTCTTATAATATTTGATAAATACTCTTCAGCACACATACTTTCCTTCAAATCTTCCCATTGTTTTGGATTTAAGCTACTCTCCCTATGTTTTCCATCCAAGATTTATTTTTTGCCTTTATGCTTGAATTTATTCATCGAGATTCTCATTCTGTGCTTATAATATTTACTAGAAATCTCTCCACCAATATTCTCAAAAACATTTTCCATTTATTGGATCACTTTATCAACATTTCTTGGATCTTGATTTGCAAATTTTGATTTGGTAACATCCAAATGAGACCTTATTCTTGTGCCCAACTCTGTGGCCCACCTTGATGCATTTGGACCAGTAGGCTCACCATATTTTACCTCAATCAAGTAAGCATTCTTCCCTTCGGATTTTATTTCTTTGGCTTCCCTTTCTGTGGACCTATAAAGGCTTTGACTAATTCTTTGTCTTTTGACCAAAGCTGATACATCTTCAAAACCAAGAGTAGGTGATGAAAAATCACTCATAATTGTGGATAAAGAAGGTGCAGTAGTTCCTAGCACCTTACTTGGAGAATATGTTATTGGTGTGACTTCTGTGGCAAAAGACTCAACTGGTTGCCCCTTGTCCACAATAGGTGTGGCACTAGGTAGCACACAAATCTCCTCTGTTGCGCCTTCAAATATTTTCTTTAACTGTAAATAAATTTCTTGCAACTCTGCTTCTTTATAATATGCCAATTTTTCGTGAACACCTTGGACATGATCATCTGATATATTAGGAATTTGATCATTAGTATTTTCACCTTCATCTCCATGTATTGAACTACCACTATGTTTTCTTCTACGAGTTGGCAGGGATATGTCTTTGCTTTCTTTTTGTTTCTTCTCATTGTTAATGGGATCCAAGTTTCAGCTACATCATCAAATATATTATATATGAGTTTAATTAAATATGCATAGAAATGAAAAGTGATGAAGAGTAAGTACTTACTTATTCACCAAAACCAAAGATGACAAATATTCTTCATTTTTTGTGATGCGTTATTTATTAACACACTCATATTCTATCATATTTTCATCATTGCTAAGATCATTTTTACCTTTCAACCCCTTCTTCATAGTATTTATGTCCTACATTTCAAATTTAAAGAAAACATATTTGTGGATAGAAAAACAATGACCATAAAATATATCTATTAGACGATCGTGTATTATGATTAATGAGAATGAATTAAACTTAAATTGATAACCTAAAAATTTGATAATGAGAATGAATCAACATCATGGTAACATAAAAAACTAACAAAAATGGGATTTGTTCCTATTATATTATCAAAACTCTTTCTTCAACACATTTCTACTATCATAACATCATTGGAGACCTGTTACAATGAATTGAGGTAATTATAGCATGTCAGATCTATGGTGAACCCTCTTAAAATATGGAAGTTAGTATTTCCACTTATATAACCTTGAATTTGAATATTTATAAATTAAATGTTAATCCCAACTTGGATTGTAATCCCTCAAAAAATCTTAATCTATAGCAGTTGAAATAGAAAGAAAACTAAGACATGAACAATAACATATTCCATTGATTCTTATTCTAGCTACTACCTTTGAACTATGTTGTTAATATTTTGATAGAAGGGACACTTTAATTAGTATCATCACCTTATTTAGAAGTATGGATAACAGAAAAGAATATAAGAAAATATTAAAAGCATGCATAATTTCTATTTTTTTAACCGAAAAAAATTTGTAATGTTTTCATAAATTTATCACATCATAGAAACATAACATATTGCAATTGGGAAAGCAGATTGGTTGTCCCAACCATTGTAACATTATTGAATCTATAATATGTGGACTCATGTTAGTACCATACAAATTTGGTAAAGAGCTCTCAAACCATGTTAAGACTTTGAGCCCTTAGTAAAAAGACTCCAGAGACTTACATTTAACTTCAAAGTTTGCAAGTTGAAAATCAAATATCCCTCAATAAAAAGATACGCATCTCCCAATTCAACAAATAAAATAACATTAGAAGATTCTATATTTTCCTGAGGAAAAAAGAGCCAACTATATAGGTTAAAAAATAAATATTAAGGTTAGCATAACTTTGTGTAGGGAATTTCATTGATGGATCTAGTAATACTCTTTAACATAAACTGAATCACTCCATGCTACAATAGAGTTACTGGAATGAGAAAGAAATTAGACAAAGTGGAAAATGAATGATCACTTTCACACAGAGTTTAGTACAACCATATGGATAATCCCATTGCCAAAACAGTAAAATATATTTTCATAGTTAAAGTTTATTCCATAGAGTCGAGGTGATAAATCATCATCATGATCATTTGCGTGGTCATCACGTTCACGATCCTGATCACTTGTGTATACATATACTTGATTACTTTAATTTTCCTCGTACATTATATTATCATCGCCATGAATTATGTTTTCTATCTCGGTCTCTTCATTGGGAATCAAAGTTTCATCTTCAAATAATCTATCGCTATCTTTAGTTTCTTCCTCCAATGTTTCTTGTAAACTATTACATTTCCCGTAAACCATTATATCAACATATTCCATGAATTTCTTTTTTGAGCGGGGCTCTAGTTGAATGAAATATGACCATCATGAGCTCGTTACATCACAAATTAAAAATGCATGGTTTATTTGAATAGGGGGAACATATGGATCATTGGTCTTTAGTAAAATTTGGCGTGTATTTTCACGTTCAAATCCATACTCATCATGTTGTATTGTATATGGATTGATCTATTTACATTATAATAATGTAGAGCTAGTTTCACCATAATAAACTTCAATAATTTCTTGTATGAATCCAACATACAAGTTCTTTTTAGTGTTGTGATGAAATTCAACACTAACAATACAATCACATTTTTCCTTTCATGTGTCCCTTTCTTCCACCCTTAAATGAGTACCATAGGCCCACATCCCACTAAAAGAAAAAGCCCATATACTTGGAGGTTGTGAAAGATTAATTTCCTGCTTCATCAAATCTTGACCTTCTTTTCGTGCATCATTAATTGCATCAACAATCCAATCATCAAATTTTGGAAAAGAAAGATCTCCAATATTCAAATCTTGAAGTGTACAGTTTCGAGATGGATGCATCCATATTTGAATCTCTTCTTCGTATTTTATGAATAGAATCTGATTAGATATTAAATGAAATTAAATAAATAAGTTATCATGTAAATAATATTTCACTTGCTCCACTTATTGAATGATGATTTGTTTTGAAGAAAATAGGCATGTATGGAAATCATTTCCTCATTTGATAGCTTGAAGCAACATCCATTTCCTTATAATACTTCACCCGCAACTCTCTAGGAGTTATCATCATCCCATACATGTCGATTGACATTGCTAAAATCCTTCATATATTCTGTGCAAAACCTTATGGCCTGTTGCATTAAATATCCTTTACAAATGTTACCTTATGGTTTTTCCTTATTACAAACAAAAATTTTCAAAATTTTCATGTATCCCTCTATAGGATACATCCAACTTATAATTGTTGGGCCATAATGCTCTAGTTCATGTTCCAGATGTATAAAAAGATGTATAGAAATATTGAATATCGCTAGTGGAAATTCTCGTTCCAATAAGCAGAGGACTTCAACAACCTCTCCCAAAAAATTATCAAATTTTGAAGGATATAGCACATGCCAACTCATTCTTTCTAAGATTAGGGCCAACCTTATAACTACCAATCTTGGTCCCTTTTCCAAACATGATATGAAGGCAATAGGTAAAATATCAATTATGACATGATATTCATGGGTCTTGAGGCTTCTTAAGATATTATTGTCAGTTTGGCTTCTAATATTACGACTTACATATCGAGTAGGAAATCGAGTCTGAGACATCAAATTTAAGACGTGCACACTGATCATTTTCCCACACATAAGGTGCAATAGGCTTTCTATATTTTCCATTACCATAATTTTCAACACAAAGATTTCGACGAATGTTTAGTTCTTGAAGGTCTAGGCATGATGACATTGTATCATATGCACCAAAAAGAGTCTCTATAATAGAAAAAACTATGTTTTTCTCAGTATGCATAAATTAAACAATATTCCTAATGGTTATATGCTTAAAGTATGGAAATTTATAGAATATTCACACTCTTTTTACACCACTATCGTTAAGTGGATCATTTTTACTACCAAAAATGCCACCATTTGCAATAAATTGCATTCTTTTTTCTCCATTCGCAATAATGTAATCAATTTTTATTGCGAGTGGTGCTTCACGATTCTCTTCCTTACCATTGAAATGTGACTTTTGTCGATGATATGGATGCTCCATTTTGAGGTAAGAACGATGTACGCAATAAATACCCTTATGAAAAACACTCGCCTCACAAAGCTCTTAAAGATGAAAGCCATACATCCATGGTATTCACTAACATTCAGACCAGTCAAAGTTCCATATGCAAGAAGATCATAGATTGTAAACAATAAAGAAGCTCTTAAAGTGAATTGAATTGAATTGCCATCCCTTAAAATTTGAATTTCTTCAATTCCTTTCCACAATTCCACTAGCTCATCAAATAATGGTTCTAAATAAACTTTAATTGTATCTAAATTCGCACTTTTTTTCCCTGGTAGGATCAATGACAACATCAAGAGAAATGGCTTGGTTGCTAACCATGGAGGAAAGTTATAATTTAATAAAAACATTGGCCAAGTTGACCTTTAGTTCTTTCATCTAAGAAAGGGTTCACCCCATCTAGAGCTAAACCCAGTTGTATATTGCGAGGATCTTGTGAAAAATCAGGGGATTTGTTGTCAGATTCCTTCGAGATCTTAGAATCAGTCAGAAATTGTTGTTTCCATTGGTTCTCTTATTTTTCGCATGCCATTGCATTAGCTCGGAAATGTCTCAACATTTGTACATTCAAAGCAATCATGGGATTCTTAGAAAGTGATGAAGAAGCCTTCTCAAAGCTGAATTTGATTTCAACGCTAGTCTATACCTCCCTTCTTTACATTATGGACATTGTGTCTCACTTGCAAGTTTTTTGTGAAATAATACACAACCATTCACACATGTGTGGATGTTTTCATACCCTAAACCTAGCTCAGTATTTTCACTTTACATGCTCTTTGTTTTGTTGGCAGTTTGTTTTCGGGTGTGAAAAATCATTGTAAAAATGCCAATAATTGATCAACACTCACATTTTTCCAACCATGCACTACTTGCAAGTTAAGAATTAAAAGGATTGTTGTTAAATGACTTAAATTGCAAGTACCATACACAAGTTTTAAAGCATCCTCCATCAACTTCTGTCATTCATCCTTGAAACCCTCATTCAACATTCTATCAGTTTCAATCTCTTCATCAAAGGTTCCTACCTTTTCATTTGTGTTTGTTTCCTCTTCATCTATTTCTAGTGCCTCTACATCTCTCATGCTATGCAATTCTATCCTATCTGGATAACCATTTTGAGGGAAATGGCTTATACCGCTATGCCCATATTTTAGCATATGTTGAAAAATCACACTTATTTTTCTCATCTTCCCACCACGACAATCATTAGATGGACATGCATATTTAAGCAAGGTATTCTCATCAAATATACTCTCATCATGTGCATGGTATTCATCCGTTGTGAAAATTGGGTGTTGACTCATCTTTAATTTTCTGCATTCAAAGATGAAACTAGTATGCTAACTCTTTAATTTCAACTTTATTCAGAACTTTATATGTAAAAGAGAATTTTAAACTCCAATTTGAGCCAAAATGTCAATTGTGAAAAATTTTTAGAAGCAACATATAGGAAGAGAAGACTACACTTTTTTACCAGTGTGAACACATCCATACACAACAATCACATAGTTAAAAAACAAAAGAAAGTCATATTTGAGAGAAAGCCTATGGATAAACACTTGTTTGAGGAGATATTTTGTTTGTATTTACACCTTTTGAACGCATATCTATCAGCATGAAAGAAAATTATTTTTTGGTTTTGAACAAAAATCTATCATCTTGACAAAAAAAAAAAAATGGTTAATATATTAGCATTTTTAAGGGCTCATCCCTTGCGGTCAATTTTAAAAATCCATTACAACAACAATGAGGAGAAGAAAAAACCAATGGGAGTTTCCTTAGTAGCAAATAGGATGCATCACTCAGCTACAGGGGAGGCACTTGGCACTAATGAAGTGGAAGCTACCCATTGTGCACTCTCTCATTTAAAGCCTATTTCTGACATGTTCCTAGGGCTCATTCCTAGAAAATGAGGGCACTCCAAATGAGTGAGTCAATTACCTATTCATGGAAGCATGATGAGTTTGAAATTATAAACTATTTGGAACATGAAGGGAATATATTTTCTTTTTGGCCACTTGCATGGAGGGCACATTAATGAAGGATTTACAACACATTGTCTCCTTATTCCTAGCATGCAAGAGGGTACATTATTTGGAGATTTAAATTACTTTTCTAATATTGAAGAAGTTCACCCTAGTAGACAATATGCCTTTGGAGTAATATTTGTTATTCCTATCTTCATCTATAATTATGGGATTGATCTTTGATACTCATTCAAGACCTTCAAAAGTTGTAATAATATTACCTAGGATAAAATGTATCTTAATAAACTATTTCTGATTTGAATGAAATTAACATATAAACATAAGATATAATAATCATTATATATCATTTGGAGAATTTAACTTTTCATATGTAAAATTATCTTCCAAGATCTCATGAGTATGCTACAATCTATCTCAATCATTGCCAACTTTTTTTCAAATCCCATATTGGCAAAAATGTTCGATGTGATTAAGGATAGGTATAACTTATAATTCATGGTTCTCTTCCAGTGTTAAATGTGATTATTAGATTAGGAAAATTATTCTAGTAGATATAGGGACTTTGGGCTTGTGATATAACTTGCATGGAGTTATGATTATAGCACAAGACTTGATACAGATCACTAAACACTATCCATATTGATGTGTAATCTATAGCACTACAAGGAAAAGACCCTCTAGCAGAGGTTATAAAGGAGGTTTTTAGTGTTATAAAATTGGCCAAAATTGTCAAAACAACATATGCTACCACATCGATTTATGGTTATAGAGGTTTTGGTGGAGCTTTTAACAAAAATTCAACACAACCAAAAAAAAAGGGTGCCCGGAGGTTATTACCTATTTTTTTTTCATCGGTGCGCTAATCAGGATTTAATGCACCGATGTGTACCTATGGATGACACCCCGGAGCATTCTAAGGAGAATGCACTATGCTGTTAAGGTATAAAAGAACACCAGGCGTAGTTTTGGCGATACAACGCACGGGGCCGTTATAATTAGCCTTGAGAATTGAGCAGTGCCCATAGGTCGTATAAATGCTTCGGTGCGTAGCCTTATAGAAATGCACCGGTGTGTCCTTTCACACAAATGCACCGAGCATTATAATTGGTATTGGTATTCGTGCGATGCAAATATGTCATACAAATACACCGATGCGTATAGACTCTTAAACGCTCCAGTGCGCAGTATTTGTGTGATGCCCATAGGTCATCTAAATGCACCGGTGTGTATAGACATAAAAATGCCCCGGTGCATAGTATCACACAAATGCACTGATATTTATGATTGGTATCTGTATTTTTATGGTGCTAATAGGTTGTAAAAAGACACTGGTGCGTAGATGGACATAAATGCACCAGAGAGCCATACCGCACAAACGCCTCGATATTTTTAACTAGTTTTGGTATTTTTGCAGTGCCCATAGGTCGTAAAAATGCACCGGGGCACTTAATAATATAAGCGCACTGGTGTAAGTATACACACACCGGTTTTCATTCACGGTGTTGATTATTTTCTTCTTCTTCACCTTTCATCTATAAACATAAAAATAAACTGTAATGAGTGTATATACATTGGTGAGAATAATGAAAATTGCAATATTAAATAATATACATCAATGTAAATAAAAAAGAGATGATGTACCATTGCAACAACTGACTCATAAACTATACACATTCTTTCAAAACCATGTAACATGCCATCTTTCAAGATTTGATCTGTAGGTGCAATGCTATACTTTGTTTCCTGCAAGTTATATACCCCATAACAAATCATATATTTAATATAAAAGATTTATTTTTTCGATTAATTATAGATGAAGCTAAGTAAAACAAGATCGATAGATGCTTAAAAATTCCATAATTAAGTTCTGATATGCCAACATATATGCACAACCCATATTTAACCCAATTTCAATCAATTCCTCTGATGGTTCTTCTTTGTATGTTAGCACCTGTTTGAAGACATTCAATGATGATTTTTGTAAAATGACTTAAAAAATACAAAAATGAAATCTAGTTAAGTTGTTATAAGGAAGTAAAAGTTACTCACAAACTTAGATATCAATTCTTTTCTTCCTTGTCGTCCTATTTTATGTGCTGAATGGGTTCCATTTTCTTTTCTTTTCTGCAAGAAAATAATTGAAAATTAATATTTAATGCTAAATTGCTTATTTATTTTACCTAATGATCGGAAAAATCAATGATTACATATTACATTTGAAGCAAGTTGTTGTTGATATGGCTCCTCCAACGATGTAGTTTTGTCCATTTCTTTGACCATCCCCTTGTACACCTTTTTCGACATTCCTACTAGCATATTTCTGATATCAGCTCGTTCATCTTTTGAGATTTTCATAATCTTCCTGAAAATGTAATATGACAATAAACTATTTAATTTTTATATTGATATATGAAAAGTAAGTATAAAAAAAGTGATATTTATAAATAATTCTAGACAAACATCTAAAGGAATATTAATTTTTCATTCCTTCTTTTTTGTTGTTGTACTTTTTTGCTATTAAAATTCTGACATGTCTCATTGACTAATTCTTTGGAAACTCTTCCTGTAGTTTACATAAAATTGGTCCTTGGAATCATTGGATTGGTTTTTGTATTGTAAGTGGAAAGAAAATCTATACATTCCTTCCACTAGATCCCTCAAACTTTTGTAAAATTTTTTCCCCCTTTCGTTAACCTCTAGCACCACTCGAGATGAGCTAAGAACCAATTAATTTTCATTTGTATGTTCTATTTTTTTTCTTTTCTTAGAACAATATTCATTTTCTGAGTTGTTGGTCCCTGTAGAACATGAAACAAATGTGAATTGATAGACATTTTTCACAAATGTTATCTAATAATTTTAATTATATTATTAATGAAAACTAAAAAAAGAAACTCATATTGGATCGATATTATTTTTTCATTCACCTGATTCATCCTTTTGCAATTTTTCCATCAAGCTTTTACGCTCTTCTCGTCCTAGATTATAAATAATCTTATCAAGCTTTGTCATTTTGTGGCTCTGCATGATACACAGTAAACAATACATATTAGTTAAACTTACATATAGTTCAAAAATAATTTGTTTGTAAAAAATTTACAAAGAACTTGCCTTTTTTTCTTTTCTTGATGTGTTATCAGTATTTTTGTTACTTGATCTCTTGTCAATAATTTCTTTATCAATCTCAAATCTGTACCATATCATTCAATAATATATTTATAAATAAATTGTCAACTTTTCAAGTAAAAAAAAAATCTCAAAAAATCGGTGCGCCATTCATGGTTTACGCACCGACGCCGGTGCGTGTCTCTCTTCCAAGCGCACCGCCATAATAGTATAATAGACCATATAGTGCTCTATGTCAACAAGGAGCACCAGTGTGTTACATGTCAATGACCTCACCGGTTAACCATGATAAAATAATAAAAATTGTCTAGTGTTAGTTTTTTAGTAGAAATCAGTGCCATATTTTACATATGGCGCACTGATAAAAAAATAATATTTTTTTATCACTTTACATTTTGTAGTGCACTTTTAAAATAAAGAACACCGGTGCACTATGTTACTCCAGACATACCGATAAAAAAATCTATTTTTTTTTTAATTTGTGCTAGGGCCCACATGGATTGGGATCCGACTATGCTAATCATTCCGTCAGTTGGATGTCTTAGGTATATATTTAGCAATACAAAACCTATAAATCTAAATTGAAAAGACCTAATTCTGAATTCACACAAAGAGGAAGAAGAAAGGGGAGAAACAAAAAGAATGTAAAGTTTGTATCTTTTGAATTTTCTTTTTTCTTTTTTCGAAACAAAATGTTCGTTGTGTGCCATAATGAAATATTGCACTAACTGCATATTTTACAAATGGTGTACTGAAAAAAATATTTCATTTTTCTAAATTTTTATCACAGTACTTGCACAGTGCGCTGGGAGAACAGAGCACACCGGTGCGCTATTCTGCACAAGGTGCACCGACAATTTTTTATTTTTATTTAGTTTACGCAATGGCCGACATGGATTGGGATCAGACTATGCAGGTCTTGTTGTTAGTTGGATGTCTTAGGCTTATATTTAGCAATAAAAAACCTATAAAAATAAATTGAAAAGTCCCAATTCTGAAATCACAGAAAGTGGGAAAAGAAAGGTCAAAAACAAAAGTAATGTAGGTTTTGTTTCTAAAATGGTTTTTTTTGCAAAACAACACGTTTGCGGTGCGCCATAATGAAATAGTGCACCGGTGCCATAAGTTACATATGGCACACTGATAAAAAAAAAATATTTTTTTTATTTTCTATCATTGTACTTTCACGGTGCGCTACTATAACCAAGTGCACCGGTGCGCTATGTTACGCAGGACGCACCGACGAAAAAAAAGTCTGTATCTTTTTAAGATTGATGCAAGGGCCGACATGGATTAGGATTTGACTATGCAGGTCCTCCTGTTGGTTGGATGTCTTAGGCTTATATTTAGCAATACTAATCCTATAAATATAAATTGAAAGGCCTTAATTCTAAAATCATAAAAAGTGGGAGAAGAAAGGGCATAAACAAAAAGAATGTAGGGTTTGTTTCTAAAATGTTTTTTTTGCAAAACAGCACGTTTGCGGTGCGCCATAATGCAATAGTGCATCGGTGCCATATGTTACATATGGCACACTGATAAATTTTTTTTTTATTTTTTTTATTTTTTATCACTATACTTTTGTGGTGCGCTGCTATAACCGAACACACCGGTGCTCTCTATGATGCAGGGCACACTGATGAAAAAAAATCTTTTTTTTTAAGATTGATGAAAGGGCCAAAATGGATTGGGATCTAAATATGCAAGTCATCCTATGGTTTGGATGTCTTATGACTACAAAAACCCTATAAATGTAAATTGAAAAGAAAGAGGGAGAAGAAAGGGCAGAAACAAAAAGAATCTAGGGTTTTGTTTGTAAAAATGAATTTACTTTTTACTTTTGTTTCTGAAAACTGTAGAAAAGGTAAAGATAAACTGCAGAAAAAAAAGTTTAAAAAAAATAATCTTTGATTTTGTTATTTTACTTCATAAAAAAAACTACAAAAAAAAGTAAAAAAAAAACAATAGACTTCGATTTCTTATTTTATTGCATAAAAGAAACTACAGAAAAAAGTACAAAGAAACAATAAACTTACTCACATCGTTTGAAATTTTATGGTACAGGGTTTGACTAACCATAGGTTTGGAATTATGATTGTCTGAATACTTCTGTTTGAACTATTTCCCTACTCCACAGTTCTCTCGTGCTGTTTTTTCTCCAGGTATGTATCCTGCAAATCTGTGGCTGAGATTTTTTGCAAAAATAGTGAAATAATGAAAAGTGTTTAGTATTTAAAGAAATGTTTTATGAAATTAGATTTTCAGAAATATTTTGCCACCCATTTTTCAATTTAATGCTTTATTTTCACTTAAAGAAAATAGGGTTGCAGTTTTTTTTATTTACGATAATTCTTTTACCAGTGCATCCTTTAATTTAACCACACCGGTGCATTGTTTTATAAAACAGCACTGGTGCGCAAAATAAAAAAACTCACCGGTGTGGTTATCTATACATTACGCAGTGTGTAGTTTTTAACCCTGAACATAAATTATCTACACACGAATCTTATAACAGAAAATAAAAAATAGCAAGAGCATAAAACATAAAACAGATAAACACAGAGATTTTCCCCTAGATCCAAAATCAGGACGACCAGCTTGATATTTCATTATACTCCTTTTAGTGTTACAACACATATATATACATGTCGAAGCATAGATAAACCCCAATCCATTAACCCTGGATTACAACATAACCATAGTTCCCTTGACCGGATCTACAAAATACTGGGGGTCGAAAACCATCGTACCCAAAAACCATGTGCAAACTTATGCACAAAACATGGGTGGATTTGCATATGAGTGGGACCACATACCAAAAAAAAAAATTCCAAGGCGCTGCACCCGGTGCAACGTACAATGCGTGGGGCTAGTCGTGGAAATAATATAACACATACCCAACATCCTCCCACTTGTTGTTTTCTTTCCACGGGGGGCCACAGGAGAGCTTAGTCATTTGGCCAATTCTTCAACACCCATTGTTTCTCTACACCAAGAGAACTTCTGAGTGCTCACAGACTTCGTCAATGCATCTGCAACATTCTTCAAAGTGTCCACCTTTACCAGCAACACCCTTTTAGCCTCAACCATATCTCTAACAAAGTGATATTGAACATCAATGTGCATTGTCTTTGAATGATAAGCAGGGTTCTTAGCCAAGAAAATTGCACTTTGGCTATCACAGTCTATCCTTATAGCTTGTTGTACCAACCCCATACTTGAACACGATCTCTGCAACCAAATTGCTTCCTTGCTTGCATGAGTGGCTGCTATGTATTCTGCCTCTGTAGTTGAAAGAGCCACTACAGACTGTCTTTTACTCATCCAACTGACTGCGCCTCCAAATAGGGTAAACACATACCCACTTGTAGATCTTCTTTGGTCCAGATCTCCAGCCCAGTCTGCATCAACAAAACCACGAATGTCCAACATTCTTTCCAATCCTGGTCTTCCCTGGTAGCACAAGCCATAATCACTAGTGCCACGTAAATATCTGAAAACCCGCTTCACTACTGTCCAATGCTCCTTCCCTGGATTTGACATAAACCTGCTCAATACTCCCACTGCATGCACAATGTCTGGTCTAGTACAGACCATTGCATACATCAGGCTACCCACTGCACTTGCATATGGAACACGGGACATATACTCCTCTTCTTCTTGTGTCTTGGGACACTGTTCAGCAGACAGCTTTACACCTACAGGAATAGGAACATTCACCGGTTTACTATCATGCATATTGAACCTCTGCAATATAGTCTCGACATACTTCCTCTGGTTTAACCAGAGCTTCCTCTTTGCCCGATCTCTCTTAATTTCCATGCCCAAAATATAGTTTGCGGCACCCAGATCCTTCATGTCGAATTTGGAGAACAGTTGGGTCTTCAAATCTTGGATAATTTCTTTGTCATTTCCAATCAACAACATATCATCCACATACAAGACCAAATAAATAACACGGTCACCAATTAATTTAAAATAAACACAGTGATTCTCCTTGCTTCTGGTGAAGCCAAGTCCCCATATATAGGTATCAAATTTCTGATACCACATCCTTGGTGACTGTTTTAACCCATACAGAGACTTCTTCAACCTGCATTCTAGTTCTTTCTTACCCTTCACCATAAAGCCTTCAGGTTGCTTCATGTAGATCTCCTCTTCTAGATCCCTGTGAAGAAATGTTGTCTTCACATCCATCTATTCTATCTCAAAATCAAATGCAGCAGCAACAGATAAAAGTAATCTAATAGAAGTAACCTTGGCAACGGGAGAAAAAATATCACCAAAATCAATTCCCGGCACCTGGGAATAACCTTTTGCTACCAACCGAGCTTTGTATTTCTCCACCTTGCCTTCTACATTTATCTTCTTTTTAAACACCCATTTTCTCCCGATGGGCTTCCTTCCAGCCGGCAACTCCACCAGATCCCATGCCTCATTTTTGTGCAAGGATGCCATTTCATCAACCATGGCCTCCTTCCAGAGTTTTCCATCCTCTGAATCTACTGAAAAAAAAAGCAGATGGACTATACCTTTCTGGTTGCCTTCTTTCCTGAACTAATCTTCTCAAAGCTGGGGTTTGTGGCTCTTCCTCTTCTGAATCTTCTTCTGTTGTAGAGTCTGATTCATCCTCCTTTAGCTCAAACTCTATCTTCTCAGGTTCCTTTGGTAGTACTTCATGTTTAAAAACATATTTCACCTCTCTAAACACCACATCTTGGTTGTACACAACCTTCCTTGTTTCTGGGTTCCAAAGCTTGTAACCCTTTAAACCATCCTTATACCCAATAAATATGCACCTTTCATATTTATTATCCAACTTGGTCCTTTTATCCTTTAAAAAATGTACATATGCATCACATCCAAATAACCTTAGATGTGAAAGAAAGGGTTTCTTACCAGTCCATACCTCATATGGAGTCTTATTCTCCAACGCTGATGAAGGTGATCTACTAACTAAGTAACATGCAGTCTCCACTGCCTCTACCCGGAATTCTTGTCCTAACCCGGTACCACTGAGCATGCTTCTTACCTTTTCCATCAGTGTTCTGTTCATTCTTTCTGCAGCTCCATTTTTCTGAGGTGTGTATGGAGTAGTCTTCTGCCGTGCTATACCACACTTTTTACAGAACTCTTCAAATTCCTTCTTGTAGAACTCGCCACCATTATCTGTCCTCAGTGCCTTTATCTTCTTCTCTATCTGGTTTTCCACCAAAGCCTTAAATTATTTAAATTTCTCAAAGACTTCAGATTTCTTCCTTAAGAAATATATCCATGTATTCCTTGAGAATTCATCTATGAATGAAACATAATACACAAACTTTCCCAATGATAGAACTGACAGAGGTCCAAACACATCACTGTGCACAAGTTCTAATATCTTGTTTTCCCTCTTAGCACCAGAAGGAAAACTCACCCGATTCTGCTTACCATATACACAATGTTCACAGAAATCAAAATCTAGAGAGAAATTAGACATACCTTCTACCATACCATTTCTATGTAGTATCCAAAGGCCCTTTTCTCCAATATGTCTAAGCCTTTTATGCCATAACATGGTCTTTTCTCTAGAGACAGCTAGGCTTTCCGCTCCTCTTTCAGGAACCACATAACTGTTACACCCATCAATAACAGTGATACCTTGTAGCTTGTACAGAGTTCCAATCTGAACTCCCCACATTAATATCAGTGCTCCCCAAACCATCTTGCAGGCATCTCTCTCGAACACTGTTTTTACACCTACATCATCCATCTTGCTTACAGAAATCAAATTTCTGGCCAATGCAGGAATATGCAGAACAGCAGGAAGTGTTCTAATCCTTCCACCTTGTAGCTTCAACTTGACCTTTCCACGTCCGATGATTCTGGCCTTCCTATCATCCCCTAGGAAGACATCACCACCATCATATTTCTCATACTCGCAGAACCACTCCCCCTATGGGGAGTGAAGTGAAAGGATGAACCTGAATCAATCAACCATGACTCATGATCTACATGTGTACTTGAGGAAGAGGCCAAATACACATCCCCACCTTCATTCGAGGTGGTTTTTGCCTCTGCATAAGGAGAATCATTAGATCCCTTTCCTTTCTTAGGAGCTTTAGATCTGAATTCCTTTTTGTAGTGCCCTTCCTTTTCACATTTCCAGCATACATTTACAAAATTTCCAGGAGATTTAGATCTCCCTCTAGATTTAGATCTCCCACTCGAAACCTTATTCTTGTTTCTATTTTGGGACCTTCCTAATACATACAAGGCATCTCCATTTTGACCCTCCATATTTCTCCATCTCATTTCCTCTGACAGCAAGGCTGAGAAAATGTCATCAAAATTCAAGGCAATTGTATTGCTACCTGTTGCAATAACCAGACTGTCCCATGATTCTGGTAGAGAACACAAAAAACTGATGCACTTATCTTCATCTGAGATTTTAATATCAACAGATGAAAGCTGACTTACCACAGTATTGAAGGCGTTTAGATGCTCTATCACTGAGTCTCCATCCTTCATCCTCAGGTTATACAAATTTTTTCGCAGGAACAACTTAGTCACCAGAGACTTAGATTGGTACAAAGTGCCAAGTTTTTCCCACAAATTCTTCATCGTAGCTTCCCCAAATGCATTCAACAATACTGAATCTGAGACACACAACCGTATTGTGCTCTTAGCCTTCCGATCCAGTTTCTTCCAGTCTTCATCTGAAATTTTCGTTGGTTTAGTACCTGGATCTACTACGATCAACTAATATTTATCCACTAGCAGATCCTCCATCTTGAGCTTCCACAACTAAAAAATCTAACCATTAAATTTCTTGATCTCTATCTTTCCACCGCTCGCCATATTCTTTCACCGCAAGAATCGATCCCACAGATCTCCCACTAAACAGGGTCTACCTCAGGCCCAAGCAAAAAAAAAAAAACATCAGCAGCAAAGGCGTCCCCTTGAAGCTGAAACAGCTCTAATACCAAATGTAGGTTTTAACCCTGAACAACAATTATTTACACATGAATCTATTAACAGAAAATAAAAAATAGCGAGAGCATAAAACATAAAACAGATAAACAAAGAGATTTTCCCCTGGATCCCAAATCAGGACGACCAACTTGATTTTTCATTATCTTCCTTTTAGTGTTACAACACATATATATACATGCCGAAGCATACATAAATCCCAATCCATTAACCCTGGATTAGAACATAACCGTAGTTCCCTTGACCGGATCTACAAAATACCAGGGGTCAAAAACCATCGTACCCCAAAACCATGTGCAAACTCATGCACAAAACATGGGTGGGTCCGCATATGAGTGGGACCGCATACCAAAACAAAATTCGCTGGGGCGCTGCCCCGGACCCTGATAGGGGGGGCTTCCGCCCCCCCTGTGACCCCCCTACTATGCCTGCCACAACATATAGTGCATGGGGCTAGTCGTGGAAAGAATATAACACATACCCAACACAGCGGAATGACATTGAAGTTAGTGCACCAAAAATTATTGTTGTTTTTCTCAAACGTAGGGAGAAAATATCATATATTATATGGAATGGACAATTCTTCAAAATCCATTCGTTCCATAATATTTCTCAAAGTCCATCGCGGAGTTCTCCCTATCCATGTGGAGACGTAATATTTAATTCAGATTTGTTTTTTTTTTTTCACTATCTAATTGAATTTATCTATGTTTTTTATCCATGCAGTCAGTCACGCACAACTTAATTAAATTTATAATGTATAAAAATTTGTAGGTTCATGCAGATTCAACACTGAGTTCAGATGCACAAAATATTCAAACTGCTCCACAACGTCAGAAGTTCTTATCAAGAGCTGCATACCGCAAGGCGCATTTGGTAGATGAAAATGGACAGCCGCTTCACCTTGCCAATTGTAACAATATTGCATCTTCTAGCCACAATCCTAGGACAATGATGGTAATTATAATTATAATTGTTTGGTATATATATTGATTAATATGTAATTATTTCAACGTCAATCCAATTTATAATCATGCAATATTGTCAACGTGGTTACTAATTGATATCATATATTTTGTATTAATCATGTTATATTTGGTTTTTAATTATTAGGATTCTAATGATGATGAACGACCTACCTACCATCTTTCATTGCACCCGAAGAAAATTTCAAATCGAGTGAAGACTGAATTAAGAGAAAAAATCGGAGAGGAACAATACGAAGAATGGTTGAATCAACCACCGATTCAATTACTGCTACGTCCAGATTCACCAATTAGGAATTTCTATAGCAATAATAGTTCTTCACAAGCTGGCAATGGAGGCAATAAAATAGAGGTTGGTATGGATGATTAATTAAGGGATATGACTACCATGGAGACAATGTTGTTATATGCATTCCAAAATGATGATAAGCTAGGGGATGATGCTCATATCGCTGACACCTTTTTCGAAAGCCTTAAAATTGCTTCCACCACCCCTCTCTTTGGACCTGGCGTTTAGTCAAAGTGTACCCAGTTGGGGACAAAAATGTTACTATACAACTTGAAAGCAATGTTTGGCTTGTCGAATGCATGTTTCTCAAAAATTTTGAGGTAAGTTACCATAAAGTACTCCCCTTATATAAATTTTAAATATAATCAGTACACTGCAATGAACATTACAAATGTTAAATTTTATGAACGTTAATAATTATATCGACATTAATGTAAATTTTAATTAAAATATTTTTCCATGATCACCAACTATAGGTTCTTCAAAGATAAGGTTCTTCCAAGTGATAATGTCTTCCCCGGTAGCTGCGAAGAGGCAAAGAGATGTGTCTGAAATGTGTCTAAAATGTGGGAATGACAGGTATGATAAATCAAAAAAGAAGGGTAAATCACGTACTGGTCCTCCTTTTAAGATATTGAGGCACATGCCTATAATCCCAAGGATTCAAAAGCTCTTTCGTTGCAAAGAATTATCTATGTTGCAGGGATGGCATGCCTCACACAGAAGTGAGTTGGGAGTTATGCGAATCCAAAATGATTCAATAGTCATGAAGCATATAGAGGATACATGGCCCAAAAAATTCAAGAATGAAGTACAAAGTCTACGACTCAGCATAGCCATGGATGGCATCAACCCATATTTCCTCCAGAACACCAACTATTCTATTTGGCCTATAGTAGCGATCAATAACAATATCCCCCCATGGTTGTCCGTGAAGAATTAACATCTTATGTTGGCTCTCATAGTCTATGGTAGAAGACAAGTGAAGAATATGGATGTCTACTTACAACCACTGGTAGATGAATTGAAGGAATTATGGGACGGGATAAATGTATAAAATGTATCAAGACCCATCGCAGTAGAGAGGAGTTTTACATTGTATGGCATATGTGCTTACACGACACATGATTATCTAGGCTTAGGGTTTTTCTCTAGTAAATTACATGTTTAATTTGTTGATTTGTTTATATATAATGTAACAATATTCTTTCACATATTAGTTATTTAATTCGTTGTAATAATATTTGTTATGATCTTCATGATATTCTTTAACGTGCCATGACTATTAATTAATGTATACAAATATAATCTCGCAAGTGTTGTAACAAAGGGGTATTTTGGATGTAAATGTTGTGAACCTTCTCTAAAAGCTAGTGTATGATTACTCCAGGATATTCCTACCAGAACAACACCCTTATAGAAGAGCAACATTTGCTTTCTATGGTAAACGAGAGAGAACCCAAAGGCCTCGAACAATGACACTAGCTGAATGGATTAGAGCATATGAGAGAGAGAAGGAGAAGGAGTTCATAGAAATGTTCGATTGAAATGGGGAGCCTAAGTTCGATGATCCAGATTTCTTCAACGCCTATGTATTTACAAATATACTTATATATTTATTTTTTTTAAAATAAATAAAACAAGATTCGGTGCACCAAAAACACAGTCACACACCGGTCCCGATGCGTCACCCCACAGAGTGCATCAGATACGGTGCACCTCATGATATCGACCACACCGGAAGTGGTGCTTCAGAACATGTTTTTAGCGCACCTTTCACTATGTGTGGTGTTAGGAAGCTGGTGCCCTGACTTCCCTATCTGCCCGAGGCTTATAACTAAGTCAGCACACTGCCCTCCTACCACCGTACAAAGTTGTCAGTGTGGTATTTTAAGATGTTGCACCATGGACCTAGGCCAAATACAGTAAGCCATGCGCTGACAAAAAGAGTAGGCCCGGGGCTATTATCTCAGTCAACGCACCGCTCCACCAAAATTGAACTAGGTCATCGGTGCGGCCAGGTAGCCGACTGCACTGCTCTTTTTAAAGAAATTTAAATAACACAGTGCGCCTTTGGTATCCTCCCCAAAATCGGTGTGGATGCCCTTAGCACCGGTTTACCAACCCAAACCGTTGACAATGTCGAATTGTGGTTCTGGTGCATTGAAAGCATTACCCGCCCTGGGGCTGATAATTCCGTCAATGCACCAAGTTGCTACGATACACCATTATCAACGGTGCAGCCTGGCAACTGACCACACCACACTTCTTAATTTTTTTTAATTAACAGGGTGCACTGCGCGGTACCACGTCAGAACTGGTGCAGATATTGTCAGCACCGGGTGCGATGCAGCCTGTAAATTTATAGGTAGCACCGTAAACTAGTGCGAGCGAAACGGCTCGAGTGCACTGCACGACAATTTTTTTTTATATATAATGGTTAATTTTAAGGTTTTTTCAAATTCTGATCTGCTAAAAGGTTTAATTATGGAAAAATAACAAAAATAGCTGTACATTTACCCGTCGAGGAGGCATATTGACTGTACAATTTGGAAAATAAAATTTTTCCACCGTTTTATAAAATTCAAGCTGGATATTGGTGGCAATGCACAGCAGCAGTGTGTGCAATAAGTGCAATGGGAGCACGGATGTCAATGCGGCTCAAACAAGGATAACTTGCACTGGCGCTTGAGAGCTCTATAGCACTGAAAAAAGTTATAAATGTTGTTTTTTGGTCGTAATGTTTTTTTTGTTTAACCCTGTTCCGGTGCGCAGGGTTTTTTTTGGTGTACTGGTGCGTTTGCACTATGCCACCCCAGGCGGTTTCTGTTTTCACTCGCATTTAGGAAGCATTGCAGAGGCCTAGTGGTAACACATCGGTGCTCTACAGTAATAAGATGCAGCAGGCACGTTGTCTCGTGAACCAATGACTTGTGCATTTTTTTGGCTGTAATTTTCTTTTTTTTAACCCATTTCCGATGCGTGGCATTAATGAGGCCCCAGTGTGTTTCAGTCAATCCGCACCAGGTGATTTCTATTTCGTGCACTTTTTATGAGACACCGGGGTGGCTTAGAGGTAACGCTCTGGTGCTCTACAGTAATAAGAGGCACCGAGGATGTTGTCCGGTGAACCAATGATTTCTACGGTTTTTTGGTCGTAATTTTTTTTAAACCCTTTTCTGGTGCACAGTATTAATGGGGCTCCATGCGTTTCAGTCATTCCGCGCTAGGTGGTTTCTGTTCCGTGCACTTTTTGTGAGACACCGAAGCGACTTAACAGTAACCCACTGAGAACGTTGTCCGGTGAGCCAATGATTGTGCGGTTTTTTCGACGTAATTTTGTTTTTCTAAACCTTTTGTAGTGCACAGACATTATGGGGCCCTAGTGCATTTCACTCGTTCCACCTTGGGCAATTTTTCGTTTCGCGCACTTTTTATGAGACACCGGTGCTGACGATTTGACATGCTCCGATGTTGTTCCTTAATAAAAGGCACCAGACGGGTGTGTATGGAGCACACGATTTCCGCTGTGCCAATGTTTTATGTGGTTTTTTTGCCCTTATTTTTGTTATTTAACCATCTACAGGTGTGCACGTTTTATGGACGCCCCGGTCGTTTTCTTGATTCCACACCAGTGCAGAAGTTATGTAAAGTACCGATATTCTACAAAATCACAACGCACTGGGCGGGTGTGTACGAAGTGCACGGTGTCTGATGTGCCAATTTTTTAACCACATCGGTGCTATGTCATCTTGAACACACTGGTGCATTTTTCGGTGGTAAGAGCACCAGATGAAATACATCCACAAAAACCTTTGCCCACCAACCTCCTCTAGGAACCTCCACTAGAAATGGATGTCTGGGGTATGTTTATAAGGGGTTCCTCAAAAACATCCACTAGAGGGTATTTTCATTGTAGTTTTAGGAGAGAATGAGAGCTCTATTCTTCTTTTACCAGTGTTTTCTTAACACAGTAGAGAAGATATGTTTTTGAGCAAGAATTAAAGGCGCACTGTGCTATAAAGAGAATTACCTTCTCAAGAAAGATCTTAATAACTTACGAAGTAACATCTTGTATTCAGAAAATTAGAAAAAATAATTGTTCACAGACTAGAGGTAGGAAACTTAGAGTTAATATAATCAATGCCTAGATTTAAGCTTCATTTTCCACCACACTCCTAACCACAAAGGACCAATGAGGATATCACTGTAAATAAATTAATAGTATATCCCTATTATGATTAGATGGGTTTGCTTGAAGCAAAAAAATTAGGACAAGACAACTGGAAAATCATACAACAGGAAAGGATGACCTTAAAGTAACTGACATGTTTCATGCAATATATTTAATAAGATACCAGAAATTCGGGGAATAAGTATTGGTATCAACTTCCAAGGTAAAATAGAAATAGTTCCATCATTATAAAAGTCTGTTGTGGGCATTTCATACTCTCTTTCAATTGTCTACAATAGTAATATCTGACATATTAATATTCAATATTCTAGAGTTTTCTGATATATATTGACTACAGTAACTACAGATACTAAAATGAGACCAATGCATATCATGACATGTCATCCTTTTTATGTTTTTAAGAAGAGTTGTTTACTCTTCCAATGGAATCCTAGGTGTTGGTTTATAGGATAGAAGTTCGGTAACTCTCTGTTGCACCTACAGTTTTCTATGAGAGCATGCTCAACCACTAATGAAGTAAAAGTAAGTGAAAATTCAGTGATTATGTAGGTCATTATTTCAAAGTTCGGTATTGAATATTGTGAAAACTAGAAAAAGGTGGTAAGGTTAGGATCAAAAAACAAAAATTATTAAATCAAAAACAAAAAAAATGTTAAAATCCCATATGTTTTATGTAAATTAGAAAACCCAGAGAAACAACTAATAACGAAGGTTTCATTTGCTACTAGTGGACACTGGTAGCCACCAATCATCACAATCCAAAATTTCATTGGGAAATTGCACTTGCAAACATTATCAAACAAGAAGGTGTGCTACAAGGGGAACATGGCCACTCAAGCTTGGAAAGCTAACTAGTTAAGACAAACTGCACAAGTGCCCAACTTCCCATAATATGATGAAGAAAATTAATGTGAAAAAATATACAACAGATCAGCCACAATGTATTTTACACCATGGTTCCATGACAATGTTTGATGTGCCCATACTGTGGGATTTATATGGTGGATTATGATAATCTAGTGAAACCTTAGCCACATCATAGTTTCCATGACAATGTATGATGTGCCCAAATTGTGGAATTTATATGGTGGCTTATGATAGTGTGGTCAAGCCTTAGCTCAACTATTGAGGCAAGTGATAACTATTATCCAAAGCCCATTCAAGGTAACCATACAAGAACATGGAAATGTTGGAACCCTGTACTTCTTCAACTTTTAAGTCATTATGTAAAATAAAGTATTGAATGTAGAAGTGGTTTAAATGAACAGTTGAAATTCAGATATTATTAGAAAGACACAATAGAGGATGTTGCAAATTGGCCTTTGCAGAGTCTCCTCACAAAACAAGCTAGAGGGAGGAGTCTCTTTTCACAGAGAGGGCTTTTGTTAAAGACGTAATGAGAAAATATGATGTTTAATTTTACAATCATGAAGAGCTATTTGTGAATAGCGAATGAGTTTGAATCAACGTCATCAAAATCTAGATTCTATAGTAGCGAAATGGAACTGTGTGTGATACATTGTTTTCAATTGAACCATTTAGTGTACATTGTTGATATAAGGAAATATAAAGATAGTGCCTAGTCATAAATAGTCCTTTTCTTATATCAAAATAAACGTATACATTGAGCGAATAAGGGCAATAGAACCTGGTTTGGAGGTTTATAAATAAGTGACAAATATCAATTTTGAAGGCAGAAGTGGACCAGAGTTGACCCCTTGAATTATGAGCTTAATTTCTAGAGTACAAATAGCTCTTCCTCATTATACAAACTCAACATCATTTATGGATCCTTTTTTCTCCTAAATGACACCCTCTGCACACATGTAATTAAGGAATATCCATAACCCATGCATACAGATTGTGATAGCAGCTAGAAGAGGTTAAATCAACCCGCAACAATGCTACAGATAGAAAGGAAATTTGTCTAGCAACTCGTCCTTCAACACATTGTCACTCTTAGTAGGTAACGAACTTCAAAAAATGAGAAAAATATCAATCATGGCTTCCAGAAACACACTGGCAAGACATAGACTATATTTGAGCTCCCTTGGGACTAGGTATTTTACTTCCTTTGTTACAAAATTTGGCCAGATGAGTGTAAGAGTGAATTCGACCCTCTTGAGTGGCGAAATCAACCCCTTGTAAAAACTGAACTTGACCCACAGAACAGATATTTTCAGCCTCTTTCACAATACTAAATTTTCTCTTCCATAAGATGAACTTGAGCAACAACGAATAGGATGAACTCAACCCTAAATGCAAGGTTCACTTCCTTTATAGGAATTATCTAGATGTTGGAGACTTAGAGGTTGATGTAAACAATCTCACTACATTAATTAACACTTGATGCTAATGCCCAAAGATAGCCTTGCCAACAACAAGCAAGCTCTTTGTACATAGAACTGTCAAATCAAGCACAAACTAGCATATATGGTCATTGATAATAGAAACCAAAATAACCTTCTCTTGCTTATTAGAAAAGGAACTCATGTTACCAAAATCAACTCATCCCAACTCACATTAGCTTGGATGGCTCAAAGATGGACATTATCTTGTGTAAAATAGATCATAATTTTGCAAGAGGATAGAAAGATTTTTTCCAATATCTTATATGTCCTTACGAACAAATATGAGAAGACTTATGAAAATAAGATGATGATAATAATTGTAACTAATTTCGTAAAGCAGGGGCTTCTAGGTTCAACCTTAGGCATGTGCCCTTTATCAATCCTAATATCACTTGGAATTATTTCTATTGTGCTTGTCAAATTTTGGGTGATTATGTTGTTGGTGTTGTCCTTCATTACAGTTATGATCATTAATTCTAACTCAAAATTGGAACTGGTACTGGTACTAACATTCATGCAAGGTCAGTAGCCCTTTGGACCCTATTAAAATTTGTTATGGTTAAAGGTGTTCACAATCTTCATGGTGTTGAAGAATTGAAAGTGGTAATGAGAGTTTTAAAGGTTCTACGCCATTGGATAGCCTGGTTCTCTCTCACTACTAGCAATAATTTAAGGAACTCCACGAAGCTTTTCATTCAGTTTCTATTTAGCATGTTCACAGAGAATTTAATTCTTAGGCAGATCATCTTTCAATGGATCCCATTGAAATCAGCAAAGGGATTACACATGGTGAATCAAAGTGACGGTTTTTGTTACGGATTTCCCAGAAATATTGTTTTAAAATCATTTTACAGGAATTTTTAATATATTATTTTGGGTTGTCTGCAATGTTAGGACTATAGGTTGAAATGTAGTTTTGATGTTTGGGGTTTATTAGAAGGATGTTTTGTAGAATCTGATGATAATGTGGAAGTTGTATGAAAGGAGATCTTATGAATAGGCACAATCAATGTATACTTTAATGTCTACTTGAAATAATAGATGCCAAATATACATTTTTTTTCTTGGAAGAAAAAGACATAGAAATGAGGAAAATTTTAAGTGGAAGAAGATAAGAATTTTTCTATTTGTTTCCATTTTCAAACAACTCTTTTTTCATTTACAAACCTAGCTCATTTCACCATGGTTATTTGGATGAGTCTAAAGACAGAATTTTATAGGCATACTATTTTTTCACTTTAGTTATTGTTGGAAGAAGCAAAGTGACTAGTCTTCTCGAAAAGAAAAACAAGGCATTTCTTCTCCAAGAAAAAGGCTTTATATTCAATATTTCAAGTGTGAAATCAACATATAGATCAAACCACCCATACATGATAAAAAAATAAATAGTCCTAAGGCTTAACTATAGAAATATATGTTAATTGAAGTTATAGATGGAAGGGTTGTACTAAATTTAGCATTTTGGCAAAAAAACACACATGTGAAACAAAGGGGAAATGTCAATTTCTCTTAGTGTTTAGTTAAGAAAATTCTCTAATTTTTGTATAGTAAAAGATAGTAAATCTAGAAAATATAACTGAGCATGCATGGAGATTTTATTTCACTACGGCTTCAGCTCCATGAGGAAACTTGACTCGATTTTAAAAGGGCAGTTCGCTTGAGCTCTAGATGTCAGTTAGGCTTGAGTTCAGTGAGGCAGTTCTACTTGGGTTTAGGGAGCCAGTTTTCTTGACTTGAAGAGAAGTTCAATCCTATAAAGAGAAGAGTGAAAACTTGGTGAAAACATCATTAGAGATCTCATTCTCTTCTAATAACTTACTTTGGAATTCCATGAGGGAATGAGGGAACTCAATTGATACAATGAGCTTGAATAATTTAACTGAGTAATTGCTTACATTATGGACCGACTTAACGGAAAAATTTATTTCCAAAGTTGCTATAGAAAAAATGAAAACTTAAAGTTTGGAAATTGCAAAAAATGAAAGCGGGGATGAAACTGGTTAAATCAGCATTAACTTTTCCAAATTTTCAACAATGAAGACTTCACTAAATTTACCAGTACAAAAGATGATGCCAAGGCCTATGAAACCGGGCTACACAAGGCTGTAGCTACGCGTGTCATTTTCCCCTGTTCAGAATTCATCAAATAGATTCCAGGAACAAAGTGATTGTTGATTAGAAGGGATCACCCATCAAAGGTTACTGGGAAATTCACCTTGCTACTAGATGAATATTCCCAACACCTAAGGCTAATCTCAATACTAAGTGGATAAGGATGGTTTATTCTCATTTATCCCGAACAACAATCCAACAGTTTAAATCACCATTAATAAACATAGATTGAGAAGTAAGAGGAGTAAGAATTCATTGCAACAAATGTTTCCTTGTATTTCTAAATATGACCATCAAATGCATTTTTTACTTCATGCAGCCGCTTGGAATCAATCAATGATTCCCTTATGGTCTCGGTCAAATATCCCAAACATCATTCTATAGGATATAGTTCTACACCTTGGTCATAGCCTCCTTCCACTCCTAATAGTTCTTCTTGAAGTCACAGTAAGAATTCATTGCAAGTATGGCAGACTTCACTCTAGTCTGGTGACAACTTGTAATGGGTGGCTGAATGTGGGGAATGGGTGCAACCAACTAAAAAAAGAGATCTACAAAACTATTAACTTTTTTTATTTTTTTCTTATTTCTCAGACACATCATTTCATTTGTCTACAAGTCCTGCCACTTATTCAATATTTTTATTCATATGTGAGCCCGTACACTGGATAGTATGAGATAAATATGGATGATCTACTACTTGTTTGAGGAAACGTTTTAGTTGAATGCATTGATTACTAGTGATTAATTGAAAAAAATCTTAGAACCAACAACATCAAAAGCAAAAATCCGAGAATCAAAAGCATCGTAGAGCAAACAGAAAAAATTCATCTCCATTCAATCCTTGCCCAAATTTTTTTTGTATGAATCAACAACATCTTAGAACAAACATAGGAAATACAAATGTAGGAAATAGAAAAATATAATCTTATAAATCCAAGTAACTTATGATTCCAAGTATGCAAACTTAAATTGTGAATTTGTTGTTGCCTGCATCCTCAAAAGCCTCCAAGTTATTTCTAATGTGTTTTTATCCATGAAAAAAACTATAATTATATAGAAAAATTTACCAACCCTAAAAATATTCAATCACATTATCAATTTCTCTCAAAATATATCAAAACCCTCTCACTCATAGCAAAAACCCTCCCACCAACATCAAAAATTTGGCGCCAAATAAGAAGAACATGCAATTTTCATTGAGATTTTATCTAAAATTTAGAACCATCTGCAAAAATTGGGTATCAAAGATCGAGAACATCCTCTTCGTGAACGAGCTCGGGTAAGAGCAATGAGTTTTTTATATGTTCTTGGGCTTTCAAACCAGTGAAATTTTTTACTTTCATACAGATTTCATATATTTTTAATAAAATCAACCCATGACCTCTCCTCAACTTCGACTTTGATAGACTTCGAATGTACCATTCACTTAAACATTTTACAAATATTCAAACACAATTTTTAAAAATAATTAAAATATTAGTATTAATATTTACTATTTTAATTATTAATTAAATATAAAACCACAATATATTTAAAATTTAATTTCATATACTATAATTAAAATGAATAAACTATAAATATTGATAATTACTATTTTAATAAATTCAATAAAATAGAAATATTGAGATTTAATATTTTAATAAATTATTTAAGGTTCATACCTAAATTAACAAAGGTTCATACACTTTCAAATGGGACTGAGGTTTGACAAACATGTGGAAGGCGTCTCATATGAGTAAAAACAAGTGTAGCAAGGATGAGGGAGTGGCACACCCTCGAGTTACTGTCGTGATGACCGAGTGGTGGGTGGCGCACCTTGGCATAATGGGCGCCCAACTCGGATATGTACGATGATGGTGTGCAATGGGCACATCATGTAGCAGTGGGCAGAGTCGTGCATTTTGGTGAATGCGACGAGCGACAATGTCAGATGGGTGTGTATCCGATAGCTAACAGATGATTCAAAAGCATCGGGCGAGGTCGTGTTGGTGAGCGCGTTCGATGATATTAGGGCATTGTGTAGAGATTTGGTGAGTTGAGTGAGATAGGGCACAGGTGACTGATCTGATGACCCGAGAAACCAACTAGTGGAAAACATCTTGTACCATGGAGAGCGTGAGCATTGAAAGCTGATATGGAGCGGCTAAGTCATAATTATGGTTGGCTTGATGTGTTGTCACTATTGGAGGGGCTGACACTTCATAATTGTGTGGAGGTTAACGTGATGGTGGGGAAGCCGACTCGTGCAGAGTCTTGACCTAAGTCTGAATGGGTCCACACGTGACATATATATAAGG
Organism: Pinus albicaulis; assembly: GCA_034641835.2. Classification (NCBI taxonomy): domain Eukaryota; kingdom Viridiplantae; phylum Streptophyta; class Pinopsida; order Pinales; family Pinaceae; genus Pinus; species Pinus albicaulis. The sequence continues at coordinate 1,534,009,231 of CM076584.1, read as the reverse complement.
TGTGGTGGGAGTTCATAAAATCATTCATTCAATGTTTAAGAAAGTTCAAATTCGAGCTACACAGAGTTGCAATGAAGGACTAAAGTGAAGGGTTGAGGGAGCCTCACAGGAAAAAAAACAAGACTTGTGTAGAAAGGTTTGAGCGGAGTCAGGTCGTAGGTCATGCAGACCATGCACCCACACTGCAGCACTGTGGGAGGAAACTATGTGTAGGAACATGCACGGATCGAGTCGAGTGATTTTTCAGCGCGCGTTCATAACATTCGAGTCGAGTCGGTTTTTTTCCAGAGTGGGTTCTGAACAATAGGAAGATACGGGTGATGCAGGGCTCACGTTTAGAAAAGGAATTCAGAAGTGTGGAGGAGGTCAGGGCATGGGCATAATCGTGCAGCAGGTGACCCATTTGACCCGAGTTGCACGATAACAGGTTGACTTGGGCAAGCACGTACAAAGAGTGACCCTGGGGACTTTGGCTACATGTATTTCAGTAGGACCTCATAAAATAGTATTTTGGAGGTAAATTCGGGGTTTCCATTAGTCTTGGATATTATTGAGAGGTCTTGGTCCTTGCGGTGGCTTCCGGGGAGGAAGAATAAATGTCGCAGGAAGGTTTATCTCGGGAGTGGCTAATTGTGTGTACTACTTGTCATGGGAATTTTTTGGTGAGGTGTGTTTAACCAGTCCCTATTTCTGAGCTTCTTAGTCATTGACTACTTCTTGGTCGAGGATAGGAAGTTGAAGGGAAGTGAGCTCACTCGTTTCCATTTTTCTTAGCTTTCGATGAGCCCATTTTCTTGTGCTAAGAGAGGAAGTTGGAATCTGCAGTCTAGGAAACCTCGAGGGTGGTGGTGGAAAAATATAGTTTCTTTTCCAATTTCGTGCACTTCTGTGTGGGTGCGATGGTGTTTGGTGGATTGCGGTGTGGTCTCTGTGTGGAGAATTTGGAGGTTTGTCGCTGTCCTGTGGGAAGTTATGCTCAGAAATCACATAATTTATTGTTGTTTATTATTCAATTTCATCTGTTGGTTTAATAATGGGTGCTGGTATTTGGTTTTCATGGTGGTTGCAGTCTTTATCTGGTAATACGATTTGGATTTGTGCTTCCCTGCAGTGGCGGCTGATGAGGTTTGTCTCCTTTTCTGGTGATGATTATTTTCTCTTGTGGGGTTTCTGGTTTCTAGAATCTACACACGATGGGGCTCCACAACCTTGGAAAATTATGAAGCCCCCAGTGTGGTGTGGGCATTCTCCCTCCCCTCTCATCCATGGCCCTATGGGGGGTGGTGGACTTAGCAATAATCATGGCAACTCCAGTACGCCGAGGTGACAAGACTGTGGGGTGTGCATGGCTCGCTAGTGTGGGTGCGCATGGGGGCCATAGAGGAGGTAAGCGAGGGGTTAGCAGGGGTAGGGGTTTGAGGGTTGAAAATCATATTCATCGGGGCAGATCAGGAGCCTGTGGTGGCAAGGGGAATCATAGGTATGATCGCACAATGGTAAATGAGGGGCAAGGTATCCAGCGTTAATGTTTCTTGGAGAAGTGTGCTCCGATACTTATCAAAAACCCAATGGAAAGAGTGGACAGGGCTGAGAGAATTGTAACACTGCAAATGGATTCAGAGAAACTTGTATTGAAATGTAACACTTCGATATCAAAATTGAAATTTTCCATTTATGTCGTGACACAATTAAAAATTACTGACATAAATGACTAATTCATATACTTGTTATACTGGTCATATTTTTATTCTTGGACTATAATAGTCATTTACATTTTAATCATTATTAATTTTTTCACTTATTATCTAGTGATATATTTTAATCCTAGACCAAATTAGTCATTTAAGTTAGTCGCTTTTAGTTTAGTCACTTATTATCTAGTCAAAAATTTTATACCTGGACTAAATTAGTAATTCAAGTTAGTCAAATTTTGTTTAGTCACTTATTGTCTAGTCGTATATTTTATTCCTTGACTAAATTAGTCATTTAAGCTAGTCATTTTTAGTTTATTCACTTCAAATAGCTCAAATTTAATAGCAATTCACTTGAAATAATAGCGGTGACTAACTTTTTTATTCACCTAGTCATTAATTTCATCATTTTTTAGTAGTGATTAGACTGCTTAAACGAAATCACATTACAAAACTTTCTAATGGTGTTGGAATGGATAGTAGTGAAATGATAATAAATTTTATCAATGTTATTATTATAATTCATGGGCCCTAAATCCCTCTGTTAATCCCTTAAGAAGAGTTCATTTTTACTTCTATCGAAGTGAATGTGTCTTTTTCTTTCATTCGTCTCTTGCCTATGAGTGGTATGCATAGCAAGATTGAGAGTTAGAGACAGAGGTCTATGGTCAGAGTGAGGCCCGAATCCCTTAGTAAGCTCAAAGTTTGTAATATAGTTGAGGACGAGGATGTCATAAATTGCATAATCCACGACACTACTACATAGCGCATGGAAACGTGCCATCTGATTGGATAGGGACCACTTGTTAATACCATTAAAAATAATTAGGTCCTGGGAACTGCAAAGTTTTAGGAGCTCGGTGTTGAATAATTTTTGTATAATCTCTTCATATTTTCTCTTTAGTTTATTAGCTAAGTTACTATCTTCATCAAGCCACAAGGGGTCTGGCTTAGAGTTGTTGTTTAATGTAATGATTTGGTTAGTAGAAGTTCTAGCATTAAAATATCCCAGTAAAAGGATATTACAATCATTTCTTAGGATGAAGATGTATTTTTCTAAAGAATTGAAAATAAAATTATTATCGAGGTTGTTATTTTTATAAGATGTAGAGTTGATGGGAAAAAAATAGAAGATGTCAAGAAAGATATTATTGGTGGTATAATCAGAAATTTCGATCCAAATGTATTATTTGAAGGGATTGATTTTATGTAGTCGGATGTGAGAGGAAAATCTGTTCCTTATATAGTAGTCTATACCACCAAAACCCCTTGGAGAGGATTTATTATTCGAGCCAGACCAAAGAGTAAAACCGTCAAGGTGAGGGACCCTAGATTCATCATGCTCCCCTATTTTAACTAAGATAATAAGGTCAATATCACTCTGGATCCAACTTAACATAGGACCTTTACACCATGGAAAGCCATGACAGTTCCAGAAAAGGATCCAGAGTGATGCAAATCCCTATTTATCACTCATGCTTGAGAGTCTATCTCTAAGAATAGCTTTCCTATTCCTAATGATTGCCCATTTCCCAGCCTTTCTTTCCTCCTTGACCTTTTGGACTTATTTCCTCAGTTCAGAATGGTCTTCTGGAATGAGATCTTCTTTTATGAAGATTCTTGTTCTTTTTAGGCTTGGATATTTTCTGTGTATATCCAGTTTATGTTCATGAAAACTGACATTGACACAGATGACTATGTGTTTATGCTCAAGTATCTTTCCGAAACTTATTTCTTTCATGAGAGAAGTCGTTTCAATTTGAGATTTTGTTTTTAATTGTTATTTAACTATTTCTAATGTGTTTTCATTGTTTTGTTCTTCTATACCTGCAACTATAAGATTTAAGGCTCCTTTGTAGTGCTCATGGTCGAGAACAATTAATTTATTAATTTCCTCCTTGACGGGTTTAATATCTAAGTTATCTTTTGTGTTATTTAAGATTGGATTATGATATATTTGTTATTTTATATTTTTAATCTAGCTTTTCAAGATATACAAATTAATTAACATATAAATAAATAATACACACACATATATAAATTAAAAAAATGATTTATATATATAGCTATTATATTTCATAATTTTATATTTAATTTAAAATAATAAATATATGAAAAATTAATGTTTAAAATATATATATTTTTAAATCTTATATTTATATATAATATGTTGTTCATATCACATGAAAAAAATAAATGATAAAAATTATAAAATATTTTAAAAAAATGTGAAAAGTATATATTTAAAAATATTTTTAAATTGAAAATGTGAAATTTATATAAATATAAAAAATATTTTTATGAATTAGTATTTCTACTCTATCAAGAGTCTATAGATATTTGATACTTCTATATACTTACTTAATTCGAAATTAAGATAGATTTATAAAATAACATTTATAAGAATAAAATTAAAAATTTAATCTATATCTTATATTTAAAACAAAATTCTATCCAATTACAATTTAAACACTTCTCTAAATAAAATAAAATAAAATAAAATAAAATAAAATAAAATAAAATACCTTCTAATTACACTTCAACCACTTACATAAAAGAATCCATCTTATTGCTTTCCTCCTATCCTTCATCACTTTCCAATTTAAATTCAGATTACGGCTTTATACCATATTAAATTAATACACATTTACTATAATATAAACTACCAACGACATTATGCATACACAAGAACATGACTAAGTGGTTGTGATTGCATGGAATTCGATAGTTTACTGATTTAGAAGAATCGAATGCTTTGTTGAAATCTAACCATAAATCCTAAATTCTTAGGATAATATGTGAATTGTGCTACGTCATCTGCTATGGATGATTGAATTTAGAAGCGTCGAACATTTAGAAAATTTTCAACTTATACCATCATACATTTTTATTATTATATGTGAAGTGTAAATTTTAAATATAATATGTGAATTATTTATGTGTGAATTATTATTATCATTATCAAATTTTAAGATTATTATCAAGTAAAAGATTAAATTAGTGTAGAAGACGTCCTTATTCGTAAAAGAAGAAATCCACCTCCTTAAAACTGTTAAATCCACAAAACATATAAAAATCTTAAAATCTAAACATACAAAAGATTTTAAACTTATACAATCCGAAATTCTTAGTATACTATGTGAATTGTGCTACTTAATCTGCCATGTATGAATGAGAAAAATTCATTGGATTGGATTCCATAATTAAATGTATACAATGTTAACAAACGAAAGTTCGGGCAGGATATTTTAGGATATTTCCCTCTTAGACTTATATATGGAGGCCTCATTTCATCTAACTCAATAGCCATTTAAAAAAATATATAAATAATTATAACAAAGCTTCTTTCCTTTGAAGAGATGCAGCTCGTGTCTGCTCTAATTAGAAGGAAAGTTACCTAATATTTGGTTTTAATAGCAATTACTATGATGAATTGATACTAGTGCTGTTTTAAATATGAAAACCTTACATGTAAAGTTATAATAACAAAAAGCAAATGGCATGCAATCGTGTCGTGATGAAACAAGAAAATGAACACTGGAATTCATTTTAAAAACATAAATAAATGATAATATTTATAGGACACAATGGGAACCATAAACCTTTCACGTTCTTTCGGCGTGTTATCAAATGTATGTTAATAATATATGATTATATTTGGAATGAGATAGCGGCTATCAATATATTGTAATCCATAGAGAATTAAATGCCGTGGGGCAATATATACTCTCTGTTAGATCTAAATTTGTTTAAATTTACACTGTGGGTATATACTACCTACCACATTTAATTTTTTTTATGGCTTAAGACTTATGGCTTTCCATGAGATAACGGCGTCGAATCTACAGTTGTACAATTTGTCTATTCTCTCACGTATGTCCATATCTATACACAGTCGTCGAGCAATTTCTCAATCTAATGTTTGCTTGTATTAACTTTTTCCTGGGATTTTTTCAAGGATTATTATTTATGCACCACGCCTATCCATAGCAGATTCTTAGAGCAATTTGTCAATCCAGTGTGGATTGGATTATTGTTTTTCCTTGGAATGTTAGAGGATTATTCATTATGTACTGCACGTACTAGGGAACTTTGAAGGAACCGAGACATTGCAGTTAAAGAAATAATATATAATCAATAAATTACCTGGTAAAGACACTTTCATGTATATTTTTTAATTTACTTTTTTGTTTTGAGGGTCGAAGTTCTACCTGGGGGCTTTTTCATAGACTATGCAACTACTAATGATATCTAATCAGTAACCAGTGGAGCAATCTATTGGAGCTTGTTCTATATCTATAAATACTTGAGAATGTAATACATGCCGAAGTAATTCTCTCATCCATTGTATTTTGCGATATCTCTCCTGCTATTTCGATAACGAATCGGAATTGAGATGCAACTGAGGTAAATTCTTCTTCTCATGGTAATGTAAACAGGTAGAATAGACCTATATATTGTATTGTATACTGCATTGTAAAGGTGATTAATGATTAATTCAATTCATATCTTTCCAATCTTCTCTGATTATTGGGGCGGTGGTTGATAACCATGTCAACGGGCAGATAACACATATGGCATCCTTTTAAACAGATCATAAGGAGGATTATTGATTGTCTATGTACATTTGATAAGATTATTGATTTTTTCAGTTCGTTTTTCAACAGTGACACTTATGTACATGTTTTGGAAAAGTACTTATATATTATGTTCTGGCTTTGTTTTATTAAGGTGAATGCAGAGATATGCTCTATATTGGAAACACCAAGCTATCTTGATATGAAGGATCAGATATTTCAAGCAGCAGTACTGATTCATTCCAAACGTTATTTGGAATAATAAGCCACGACAATACCTACGGGCAAGTGGAAAGGTATCGGCTATGTTGTTCAAAAACAACACTATAATTTTCTCTTTGACAAATTCTAATGTCATTGCAATGTGTGTTCAGATTGGATGATTTTGATGAGGCTATGTTCTCTCTATTAAAGTATTAATCATTAGCATAGAATTAGTTCAATACAATTAGTTAGTAATAAGTTAATTCAGTTGATTAAAAAATAGTAATTATCATGTCAAATTTAAACAACACCCATAACTTTAGTCATGATCAACAATTATAGAGTCATTTAAGGAATTTAAAATACACGACATTTCTCTACTTTCTTTCTGCGTTCATTAAATTATTTTCTTTGAGAAACACTCATTCCAGCAATTATATTTGTGTTTCTGTGAACCCCAATTCTACAGTTTCCCAACAACCTAAGCCTTGTAAGCACCCTTTCATTTTAAGACTCCAAAAATCGTAATTCTTCCCACTAAATAATGGCATAGGGATTGCAAAGTGACTTGTCGAAGCCATGTTTAAGACAATAAGAGATATCATACCCTTTTACAACAAAACTTGTACTGTCTTTAGCAGAAAACAAGAGCCTTTACACTGCTAATGAAACAAATAATACAATAAGCACAAGATATTTGTATGAAAACATTACGTATTAACTTGACATCTTTATGGCTGCTGAAATATTTCTGGCTGCAGAATATTTTTCCGACAAATCAAGGTTGGGGATAATATAGTTCAAAATATAATTTTTTAGGGAGACTGAAAAAATAGAAAAAGTACAAAAATTTCTCTCTGAAAAATTATCCCAAGTAGAAAAAAGCTTATTTCATCCTTTAAGCATTTTGTAAGACTTGCAATTATGCACATTCAAAATCTCAGAAATCGTGAGGGAGGCAAGGCTCCTTTCTTCCGAATGTAATGGTACTGGCAACGTTCCTTTCTCTCGAGTTTGGCATGCCACTTCTTCTATCTGACAACAACACCATCCTCTTCACACACACAACGCGGCAAGGCTCCTTTTGGACATAACAGTGGTGATAGTTATGGTCTCCTCTTCACATATGCAGAGCGGCAAGACACCTTTCGGACGCAGCAGTGAAATCCAAATCATGATGTTTGTAGAAGAATTAAATCGTTCTTTGTTGTCTCATGAAGCAAGAATTGATTTAGATGTCAGTACCTTAGAGCATGCTTTCAAATATAAAGCTTCTATGGATAGAGATAGAGGTAGAGGTTTTCGTGGAAAGAGGCGAAAAGGAAGACATTCTCAGTATGAAGATATGTCACAGGTAACTCGAACACTTTCAGAGAAATCTCAAACTAAACATGGTTGTACGTGGATAGATAAATAAAAAAATTCAATGTCACTACTGCAAAAAATATGGTCATTATAATTCTGAATGTTGAAATTTATAGTATGTTTTAAGTAAAAACAAAGCCAATGTCACAAACAATGAATGTGAAACATCAAATACTTTATTTTTGGCATGCCAAATGATTGTGCAAGTACCTAATAAAGATGTTTGGTTGGTAGAAAACGGATGTAGTAATCATATGACTCATCATAGTGATTTTTTTTCACGTCTTGATACATCTTTCAGTTTCTCTACTTGTTTGGGTGATGATCGTTAGGTCAAAGCTTCAGGAAAGGGTATTATACCTGTATTAACCAAACAAAATGTTATGAAGAATATCTATGATGTTTATTATGTACCCAATTTCAAGCATAATTTGTTGAATTTTTGACAGTTAGATGCACATGGTTATGATGTTAGCTTTCACAATACTACTTGCACGATTTCTGATCAACATAAGTCTCTTGTTGCCAAGATTCCTATGACAAAGTAGAGGTTGTATCAATTACAAATGAAAACTGAGAAGTTGTATGCACATAATGTTTCAAAGACAAATGACTATGATCTGTGGTATTTGCGATATGTTCATTTACCTATCATAAGTATGGGTCTGTTTCAAAGATAGCCTATGGTGAATGGTTTTCCTGCTTTGTCTCACCATATCTCTTCTTGTACAAGTTGTATAATGGGTAAACATAAGCGAGATAGTTTTTCATCAACCTCTAATAGAGGCAAAGAACAACTAGATTTAGTGCATATAGATTTGTGCAGTCCAATGTAAGAAAAATTAGTTGTTGGCCGTCTCTATTTTCTTACTTTTATTGATAATTTTAGCAAAAAAATTGGGTGTATTTCATCAAATACAAATCCGAAACATTTTCCAAGTTGAAGGAGTTCAAAGCTAAGGGTGGAAAACAGAGTGGCAAGTTTATTAAAGTTTTGAGGTCTGATAAAGGAGGTCAGTATGAATCTAACGAATTCATTGCTTTTGCAGACAACATGGTATTAAAAAACAAACAACAACCAGTTATACTCCGCAGTAGAATGGAGTTTCAGAAAGAAAGAATTAGACAATTATGAATATGGATCGAAGTTTTCTCAAAACATGAAATTTGTCTAAAGATTTATGGGTTCAAGCAGTTGCATGTTCGGTATATATTTTGAATAGATCACCAACTTCCAGTGTTCAAATTTTTGAGCATGAAGAAGCATCGAGTGGAAAAAAGGTAACTATTTCACACTTTCGTGTATTTGGTTGTATTTGGTTGTATTGCTTTTCCTCATCTTTTAGAAAAATTGAGAAAAAATCTTGATGATAGGAGCAAAAAGTATATATTTATGGGGTATACTGATCAATCTAAAATATACAGATTATGTAATCCTGTAACTGAGAAGTTTGTCGTAAGTCAAGATGTGAAATTTTTGGAAGACAAGTCTTGGAATGAAATGGAGAAAAATACTTTTCCTAATCCTTTTATTATGTTAGACGAACATCAAGCACCTACAAGAAGCACTCCAAGATTACATGTTCAAGACAAAACTAGTAGTGGTTCATCAAGAAGTAGTAGTTCATCATCTTTTGAGTCTGATTCTGATAATCCTAAAATGAGAAACTTAAGTGATATTTATGCAAAAGACGATGTTGATAATATTGTAAATTTTTCATTTCTTTTATTTCAACCTACTTATTTTGAAGAGGCTATAAAGGATAAAGAATGGGTAGATGCAATGAATAATGAAATCAATGCTATTGAAATAAATATAACTTGGGATTTGGTTGTTCTACCTGGTGATGAAAATTATATAGGTGTCAAATGGGTTTTTAGAATGAAGTTAAACGAGAGAGGTGAAGTTGATAAGAAAAAATAAATATTAGTTTTCAAAGGTTTTTCATAGCAACCTGGCATAGATTATGGTGAAAATTTTTCCCTTGTAGCAAGAATTGATAATTTTTTATTTGTATTAGCTATTGTAGCACAAAACAAGTGGCCTATTTACCAAATGGATGTAAATTTTGCTTTTTTGAATGGTTTTTTGAATGAAGAAGTGTATGTTGATCACCCACCTAGTTTCAAAACCACAAATCAAGAACATAAGGTGTACAGGTTGAGAAATCATTGTATGTCTTGAAGTAAACTCTAAGAGCTTGGTACAACCGAATAGACCATTACTTGTTGAATAATGGTTTCAGAAGGAGCGACCAGAAGCCTACTTTGTATATCAAGAATGATCATCAAGGTAATATTTTGATACTATATCTTTATGTTGGTGGCATAATTTATACAAGTAACATGCAACTAGATGAATTTAAAGCTGCAATGAGAAATGAATTTGAAATGAAAGACCTTGGATTAATGAGATACTTCTTAGGTATCGAAGTGAAACAAATACACGATGGTATGTTTACGAGTCAACAAAAATATGCTACTGACAATTTGAAAAAGTTTAAGATGGACAGGTGTAAACCGATGGATACTCCTATTGAATTTGGTACAAAGTTAAGTAAATATGATGTGGGTGCTATTGTTTATTTGACTTTGTATAAGCAACCTGCTGGTAGTATTATGTATCTTACTGCTACTAGACCTGATATAGAATTTGCTACTAGTTATATTTCCAAGTTTATGGAATCTCCTAAAGACTCTCATTGTAAAGCTGGAAAAGGGTGTTAAGATACATTGCAGGTACATCTATTTACGGTTTATCGTATGTAACCTCTACAGAAAGTAAGTTTGTTGGTTATACAAATAGTGATTATGTAGGATGTATTGATGACCAGAAAATCACTTATGGCTATGCTTTTCTATTTTGCAAAAACTTGATCTCATGGCCATACAAAAAGGAACCCATAGTTGCGCTATCTTTAATGGAGGCCAAGTACATTGCAGTAAATTCAATATCATGTCAAGCAGTCTGGCTAAAGAGAGTTCTCTCTAACATCGTATATACAGAAAATGAGCCTATTTCAATCTTTTGTGACAACACTTCCACTATTTTCTTGTCAAAGAACAATGTCTTTCATCAAAAGAGAAAAAATATTGACACTTTTTTTCACTTCATTCATGAACTTGTAAAAAATGTTGATATTGTTCTCAAATTTTGTGAATCCAAGGAACAGTTAGCAGATATCTTCGCCAAACTACTAGGAAATGCTAATTTTGAATATCAATGTTAAAACTTAGGCATAAAATAATGTATCCCTCAAGATTAAGGAGGAGTGTTAAAGTATTAATCTCTAGTTTAGTATTAGTTCAATAGAATTAGTTAGTAATAAGTTAACTCAATTTATGCTATAACTATCGTTCTGTGTGTATATATATTTCTCATTAATAAATCTAGTGTGTGTGCTCTCCAGCAATTCCTTTTTTTGTGTGTTTCTGCTTCCTTTTGTCACTCTCAATCCACTGAAAGTGAAGGGGTTCCTTTCCCGGAGAGATGGCGTTCAATAATAGATATAGATTCAATCTTGTATTCTGAAGACCAATGGCCATTAGCATCACATCAATCCAACTCAGAGCTGTCATGTAGTTATACTATTCTACCAAAACGAGGTTTACAGAACTTTTGTCTAGATCAAAAATTTTCTCCAGCTGCAGATCATCATTCTTGTAGCTTTCTCGATAGGGTAAAAAACACTAGTAGAATTGGTGGAGATTGGAAGCCTGCAAATGCAGAGGGAAGTATCATAGTTACATATATTTTCATTGGTTCCAAAATAAAATGTCCCTCAAACTGCTATGAGGAAGGCCATGTAGGAATTCCATAGGTGTCTTGGCATTCCAAAAGCCTGATAGTAGAGCAAAAACAAAGACTAAAAGTGAACAAGTTGTTTATGTCATTGCAAGCAGTGGTTCCCAATATCAGCAAGGTGATCCTAGTTATACTTTCAGTTAAGAAGTATTAAATTAATGCTATCTATAACTCTAGAATATCTTTATGACACTAAATTAGCATATTACATATGCAGATGGACAAAGCATCAATCATAGCCAATGTAATCACTTACATTCAAAGCCCGCAAAAGAAAATCAAGGAGAGAGACACAAATTTATTTTCTTATCAGCCTATCAGACATAAGTATATAAAAAATAACACTAGCCAGCATATTTCGAGTAGCATGATAGAGTCAGAAGAGTTGGGCAATTATGAGAAATTACCTACAAATTCCAAAGTTCAGCAGGGCTTTAAACTTCTAGAAGTAAGCCTACTCTTAATTCTATTGAGTGACTTTTTGTTGTTCTCAAATAATAATTGGAAATTGATCTGATACTAAGTGTTTCTGCACTTTAGGTTGATGTGACCAGCTGACTCCCTTGATTCAGATATCATCAATGCTAGTCATATGGCTTTAAATGGATACATTCTCAACACATTTTTGTTAGAGGTACAAAATTACATATTCTCTTCATTCCGTATTTAATATTTATTCTACCATTCATAAATGCCATAGACATTAGGGAAAAAAATGACAACAAGAGGGACTAAATAATGGTCCTTTTTTTGGGCGTTACATATAGGTAGAGGAATTGGAATTAATCGAGGAAAATAAACTAAGGAAAGATATTGTGGAGGCTATTTCAAAGTATGGATTCCATGTAGCTTTAATAATGAGCTATCCATTTCATCTCTTCTATGTCACGAGATTTGCATATAGCGGAAAAATTATGAACCTAGTGTAAGATTATCTAAATGGGTTACATTAAGTATCACAAATTGACCCGTGTAGAATTAACTCAATTTCCATAGACATACTATATTTCGGCATTAAGGAATGGGATTAGAAGAATATATCATATCCTTTGTTGGATTCAAGGCATTCATCCATGGAATTTACAATTTTTGTTCGTTCACTAATAGGCAAAATTGGGTTAATTAAATGTTTACTTATGAAAACTATTATACTCCCACGTGTTGATGCAGGAATCAAAGAGTCATGAGAATTATAAAACCTAGAAATGAAATTAATTATGAAGTAACGTTTTCTAATGCGATTATGTAGGCTTAATTGTTATGGAATGGTGAAATAGTTTTTTTTTTCGGTTTTTAAGGTTATCCCACGCTATTCACTCATCACTCGTTGTCACTATCTATTACCATCATACTATTGTACTTAAATTACATTATATATTTATCAAATTTTTAGAAACTTAATCTTTTCCCTATTATTACCACCTATGAGAGAGAGAAATATGTGAGTGATGAGTTCGTGTGAAAATGGGAAGTTCACATCTCGTTTTATAGTATTTATAGTTAATTTTATAAAATTTAACTGTTATTTATTTTAATATATGTATTTACTGAATATCTCCTACAAATACCCAAAAATCAACACTCTCTCTTAGCTAAGGAAATTTCTCCATCGCAAGAAAAATATTGAATGAGCCTACTATGTTAATGTATCCATCCACTTCATATTCCTTTCTAATATTGAAATATGGTTATAACCTTCTAACCAGGGGAGGACTTTGGGCCCTCATGCTATCTCGGCCATTCTCCGTAGCCACATTACATTACATCCATTCAATATTCTTGACTTAGGGAGAATGTTTTCGTTCAATGCAACAACATCAAAAATATGTATCAATGAGGAAGGCATTCTACACAACTCCAAGCTTTCCCTTGATGACATACAAACTTCATCTAGGATAAATGCTTTGTGAGACTATGAGAAACTTCCTCATACGTAGAAATGTATTGGAGCCACACTATTCCCTTCTATACCATGTCTCTAATGTAATGGTACTTGATCTAAATGTGCATCAACTTGTCATGGAAAAATGGATTTTATGAAAGCTTGCCACAACATTAATTGTCACAATTTATGATAGTCGTTTGTAGTACTTGATCAAAAAATACTACAAACAACTTCCAAAGCCACACTGCTTCACAACTCAACAAAATAGTTGCAATATACTTAGCCTTTGTAGTGCTTAGTGAAATAGATGTATTATTTTTTTTCATCCATGATATCATAGAAGAACCCAAACTAACGAGTTCTTCTTGTCTTTGACACTTCATGCCCAATTGGAATTTATGAATCCCTGCAATTGTACTTCACCATTTGAGACATATCTCAATCCATAATTCAGTTTTCTAGATAAACATCTCAACATATGTTTTGTCGCAATACAATGCACATGCTTAGGTTCCACCATAGACTAGCTCATATTTTTCACTGCAAAGCAAATATAAGATAAGTATTAAGAAGATACATGAATAATCTCATCAACTGTTGATTTATAGAGGGATCAAACAAATCATAGTGAGAGCCTTTAAGCTTCTTCATATTGGTCACTATGATAGTGCCCATGGACTTGTATTATATCACCCCAAATATCTAAATAATCATAATAATATACCTCCCTTGACTAAGGGAGATCTCACCTGACTTCTACCAAATTTGTAATCCCAAGAATTAACACATCAAACCTAGATTATTTATCTTAAAATTAGAGTTCAAATCACTCTTACATTGATTAATAATATTTTTATCTCCTGTGAAAAACAAGTCATCAGCATATATAACACCAAGATCAGCTCCTTATCTTTAACAACTTTGTATTAAAGGTTGGTATTAAAATCAGTCTTTGTGAAACCACGAATCATAAGGTATCTATCAACCCAGTAATACTAAATGCAAGGTTTCTTCTTCAGTTCATACAAATTCTTCTCCAATATGTAGGCAAGAGACTCCTTCTCATATAGATCAAAGGCATGAGGTGGCTTTATATACAGTTTTTCCTCATTCAATCCATTGAGGAAAATAGTTTTCACATACTTATAATGCAATTTACAATCTATAATAAAAGAAATGGTTCCAATAGAAGCGTACATGGTGATTGGAGCAAATGTCTCCTGATATTCCTCTCCCTGTTTCTAGGAGAACCCTCATTCCGTGAATATTTCCTTGTACTTATCTATGCTACCATCTATGAGATGATTGATGTTGTAGATCCACTTCAAGGTAACCATTGACTTCCGCTTAGGTCTCAACACAACTTCCCACACATTTTTCTTCTTGATGGAATGATAGTCCTCGATCATGGGATTATTCAAAACTTGTGGGCTCCTTATAGTTGGATGGATCAGAATTAATGATGTAACTCATGAGTGATGTGTGTATTTTGTACTTCTTAGGAAATTTTATTTCCTTGAAATTTCCATAGGGTGTTGTATGTACCTTTTCATCCTTCAATTTAGTTCGAATCCATGCCTACCACTTCTTGGATTCTGGAACAATGACCCTAAGTGGGTCCACTGAATCATTGGGATCTTTTCAGTCTTACCGATGATCTAAAGAATGTTCCACATATAAAAAAGGACTTGAACCCACATCCATGGCATCCTCTTTCTCCTCATAATCAATATCCATGTAACATCCTTTGGATCCTCGGTGGGTTGAATCCTCCCACTTTACATGACTATCAACTACCTTTGAACTAAAATATCTTCTAGTCATCTAGAACGACTCTAGATATATATAGAATTATCCATCTCAAACACAAATCACTCCTTCCAAGTTTATGCTCAATTCTTACAGAATTATCTAAGATGCCTCTTACATATCCTACATTAATTTCTTATGAAAAGTAGTGGATCTATGTCACTATTTTCTCCACACGTATTCTCCAGCTATTTACTCGTTGGTGATATGATGTTAAATTTCTCCTCACAATAAAATTTATATTTTAAGCCACT
Source organism: Pinus albicaulis (assembly GCA_034641835.2). NCBI lineage: Eukaryota > Viridiplantae > Streptophyta > Pinopsida > Pinales > Pinaceae > Pinus > Pinus albicaulis. The sequence continues at coordinate 1,533,993,641 of CM076584.1, read as the reverse complement.
GGAAATAGGCTATAATGCACCCACATACAGTTTGACTTTGTTAAATTATTCCTCCATAATTTATGCAACTTTTTCATAAATTTAAGTAGAGGCAAAAAATAAATATGCAATACATTCTTTATATTTTGGAAATTAAACATATTTTCTAGGGATTATTTACCACTGTAATTTATGGAAGGTAGGAATAAAAGTAAACATGTTGTACACAAATATCGTAACAAGATTTGATACCATGTTAATTTTTTAGTGCCAATTAGACAATCATCACTTTTTGCAACTCATAATTACTTCTAATGAAATGTGATATTACATTAGTACACCTTATAACATCACTAAGGAATTACTCTCAGGAAATTCAACATCTTAGAAACATTGACCTCTTCCTTAGATTACTTCCTATATGTGTCAGAGGGAGAAATATGGGAATGATGAGTAAGTGTGAAAATGATAATTTCAACTTTTTTTTAAAAGAGACTTCTCTTTCCAAATCACGTTTATAAATAAATTAAATTTTCCTTTTTTAACTTGTGTAGTTGGGGAATACCCCAATAACTACCCAACAGTTCACATAATTTTTCCTATTGTGTATGCCATAGACATAACGATTCTCCAATTTAATATAACAATAACCTTTTTTTGTTTGTCAAGTTGTATGTGATCCTCCAGGCTTGACCTGTGGCATGAGAAACCACGACCCATTGGCATCTAATCTATGAAAGTCACTCGGGGATCGCACCTAGCCTAGGCCAAACCAACCCTAAGCTCACTGTATTTTTAAGCATGTCTCCTCCCCCTAGCACAAGGCAAAACCACCCCGCGTGAGGTTTGATCCTGAGTAGCATTTCTAACAAGGCCCATCCTGAACCGATTGTGCTAGTGAAAATTGAGTAATATAAAAATAACCTTAAAACACATATTAATATTATATAGATGTCATTCGTGAGATATCTATTTTATATGTGTAGTCATTATTATGTTTGAAGTCGCAGGCAATAGGATGATTTTAGATGACGTGGGACAACGAAAGTATCATGTCATGGAATGAAACTAATGCTTTTTAAAGTACATCATGCACATTATGAATGAGCAAGTGTCATACCTAGAGATTTCCATTTTAATAAGCCATTGGAACTATTACTATAAGAACCATTTGATTTCTTATAAGTTGATTTTGTTTCGATATATTGTCATTTACAAACGTTTATTTTTACCAAAATATATTCACTGAGAGTGTACTCTTGGATAATATTAAATAATATTCTTCATATGATAAAAAAGAATATTATTTTATTGCAATCGAAATCAAGTACTATGAGAATTGTGGCCATGGTCAATTAAATCTAGGAAGTAGTAATGCATTTACAAATACTGTTTACAAAACGTTGTTAATAACCAACTTCTTGTCGTGTTCATGATAATAAACCGCTTGTCTTCTAAATAATAGTAAAAATTATTTGAGAAAACACAATAAACTTCTCTCTACAAAAGTCCATTGAGATATAGACCCATATACTTTCATCACTATCGTTCTGTCTTCCGAGCCATGTATAACTTATCCAAGTGAACTAAAAAACCATAACAAGGAAATCAAAAATAGTGTCACCTATAATTTCTCAAGTCAATTAGAAAATCTCAACAAAGAAAGAGTTGATATGAGGGAAGCCATTGCCGGATGAAAAAATTAATTGTGTATCAATTAATGAAATAGCCATACCTCAAGTACCTCATTCCTGGTAAAAAGTCGAATAATCTATGTCCTCCGCCCCTTTAATTCTAAGGGTAACTCGTCATACAAGAGTTGATATGTGAAGAGGAGAAGATCACTATGACCAGGTGAAATCTACATTCTTTTGAAAGTAACATTATAATCTTATGAGTGACAAAAAATAAATTGTGACGGTATTAACCATTTGAGAGGAAAACAATTTACAAATATAGTGTGTTGAGAGGGTTATGAATATGGTGCGTAGAGAGTGTTATAAATATTATTTTATATGAATATGGTTTGGGGATATATATATATATATATATATATATATATATATATATTATTATGTTATATTATGCTTTCAAGATTATTATTAGTTAGCAATCTTATCTCAAGTTTTGTCGCTTTATTTATAAATAGATTGAGATTTATATCGCACTGTGTGGAGTTTTTTAAAATATCAAAATGAAAATAATAGAATATAGTGAAATTTAAAGGGAAAATGATAAGATAAATAATAATAAGTAATTATAATTAAACTAAAATATAACACATAAATATATTTATCTTTCTTTCCTTTGCTATGGTAATATATGATTGAAGAAAGATTTAATGAGAATATACTTTAAAAGTCATGTTATTTTCTTACTACTATTTTTTATATTATTTATTTCTGGCTCTCTAGAAATCTTTAGTAACGAAAAATTTTTAGTAATAATTTCTACCATTATTTTTTTCATAATATATGTAATACATAGCTTTATTTAATCTTTCTAGAAAATACAATGTATTGTACTTATGGGATAATGAATACAACCTATCTATAGTCCCTAAATGGGTTCAACTGAGAAATATATTCACTATGGACATAAGAAGAAATAATATAAAAAAATAGATCATTGCTATAAATTTTTAAAAACGATTATGAGAATAAATACATAAGTATTATTGTATAAGATATATGTTGAATTTTATTTTTTATAATAATAAAAAAAGGTTTGTATAGTGATTTTTTTCATAAAAATTAAATTATTTTGATGATGATGATGATGGTTAAAGTTTACTGAGACCAAATTTTGGTTTATCGGACCTATAATTTTCTTAATTCTTAATTGTTTGACTTCTCGTTTTTCTTGACTACATTGGTGTTGTAGCCTTCTTTTATGATGAGTAAATTTCATATTTTTACAAATTAATATTTACTTTTGAAGTTAATTTAAATAAACACAAAGTGAAAGTATTTAAGCTAAGTATGAAGAAATTATTTCTATATCTAGATAGTTTTTAGGAAAGATGCCAAGTTAATGGAAAAAATCCAAATCAATGTTACGTAAGTGGAGTTATCAATTAAATAAAATTAATTGCTTTAGTATTTTTAATGGACATTTTATTTTTAAGTTACATATATTTTCAGAGTATGTAGAATTTATTAAAAAATAATATTAGTAAATGAAAATTGTTTATGTACTTTTATAGTTTTTAGGAAAAACATCAAATTTCCAAATTAATGTCAAGTAATTGGAGTTATTAATTATTTAAAATTAATTGCTTTAATATTTTTAATGGAAATATTATTTCTAAATTACATATATTTTAAGAGTATGTAGACTTTATAAAAAAATATTAGTAAACGCAAACTATTCATCTAATTTTATAATTTCTATTTTCAGAGTACGTAGATTTTATTCAGAAAAGATATTAGTAAATGAAAATTGTTCATGTAATTTTATAATTTCTATTTTCAGAGTATATAGACTTTATTCAAAACAATATTAGTAAATGCAAATTGTTCATATAATTTTATAAGTTCTATGAACGTGGAATTTTAAGTTACTCAAGATGACTGAGTAGATAGAATTTTTCGAGGAACAAAAAAATTGAAAACCCATGTGAATTACCAAATTATCAGAATAATAGACCATTAAAAAAATATAAAAAATACATTATCATTTTCCGTCCACCCCATCAAACCTTAGCTGTACAAAGGGCCTCCATTGAAAGCTAAATATTTTTATCATTTTTATTACACGTTTAAAAAAAGGAAAATGGTTAGTATTGAAGAATACATGAACTACTAAATTTTTCATTATCACTCTAATTGGAAAATCTAAATAATTTATGAACTAATGCATGATGCTGCCATATGGAGAGAGTCACTTATACTAAAGTGATATCATTTTTTCGAGAGGAAAAAAGTATTAAAAAAATAGTTTTATATGGAGTTTCATGATCGTTTATTTTTTTCCAAAATTTTCTTTACAGTTTTATGAATTCTTTTAATGACAGAAGATCAGCGTGTCCATAAAAATGAGAAGGAAGAAAATTTCCATTAATTTTATAATCTAAGAGATTGAAATTTATGCAAAACACATATTAAGGGTTAGAATGTTGAAATTTTAAAAATTTAAAGGTTATTATAGAGAAATATATTGCATTTAAAGTTACACTATATATGGATGATGTGAATGTTGTTTTTAGCTATTCTTGGATGTAAATAATTAGCACAACTAATATTAAAGTGCAAAAGAATTTTATGAACCTTTAGTATAATAAAAATATAATTACAATGCAGGATATTTCTCTTATTAAAAAATAATGGCACAAGGGGTATATGAAAAACTTCTTGCAATATAATTAACTGTACTATATAATGACACACAAAACGAAGAATTTTTTGGCCGAATGAGAAGAAGATATTACAAAAGTGAATATAAACATATATAAGAAGTGGATATAAAAAAACAGTTGAAGCACTAAATGAATTCAAAGGACCACATGGTGGAGAGACAAAAATAAAATAAAGAATGGAGATATTTTCGCCAGTGTTTGAGGCTATTAATTTGAATCAACTATGAGAATTTTGATGGATTAGTGTGACTAATATATCATCCAACATTAAAATTATAATGTTTCTAAATATATTGCATCTAAGTTCTTAGTCTCTCTTTCAGTATTAGTTAGAAGTGACATTACATTTGAATCTTATAAATAATTCTAAGATACAAACATAAATGTTCTCATCATCATAATGTCATCCAAAGGGAGAAAATAAAAAAATACGACTCCATTATTATTAATATATTGCATGTTTCAGTTTGAACGCATGCATAAAGGTATTTATTAAATTATTTATGCAATTAATTAATAATTAATAAATTGGTTAATAGGCATTTGGTATTGAATATTGGTAGATTAACATTGTTATAAATTAATGAGGCTAACATATTTTTGTTACTTCTATTGAATATTATATTTGTTAGTTCTATGAAATTTTAAATATTAACTGTCTTACATGTCTAGATTTATATGTAATTTTTCATATTTATTTAATACAATAATAATATAATCATGTTAATGATCAAATAACAGAAATCACTTTAATTATCAAATAATAAATTATGCAAATGATCAATAACAAGTGATGATGAGCTGCATATATCAACCACATTTTGTTAATGTATTTGTGATAGCTATAAATTTATTTTATTTTATTTTTTAATGCTAAAAATATTGAAATTAAACTTGTTTCATACATCTGTGACACAAGTTTGTGTCCCACCATCCCCACGGAACTTACCATTAAAAGAAAATTATATATTAAATTTTTATTTATAAAATTTGATAATAATATGAAAATTTGATAATTTTAATCTATTCTCGAGATCTTATATAAAAATATATTTTTCTTATGTTTTTTTAGTGTATTTATCGATATTTGTAAATAAATATAATCCCAATATATTTTATAGTACATTTTTAGTGTATAAATAAGCGTAACTCTTATTAATATAGGCTTAATATTTACATTCAAGGCAATTATAAGTAAAATAATTTTAAAAAAACCAATAATATGGTGAGAAAAATATGTAGATATGCTATTAAATTGATGTTTTTATCATTGAAGAGATGAAATATTATTAAATAATTAAAAAATATTGATAATTAAAATATATACTTATGATAATAAGTTAATGTTTGTATTATTGAAGAAATATAAAAACATTACAAAAATTAAGAAAAAAATGATATATATATATATATATATATATATATATATATATATATATATATATATATATATATTAATATTATTTTAATCTTTTAAGTTAAATTTTTAATATAATGTTTTTAATTAATTTTAAAATTATAAAATATTGATGAAAAATAATTTTATTAAAGTGGTAAAATTTATTAAAATCAATTTATTAATGGGGAGAAAGCTCAATTATGATGGATGGTTATTTAATAATATGCATTAGTTTATTATCAATATTAAAAAAAAGTCCCACATTAGTTGTTTTCAAAATAATTTTAAATGTGTTTCATTTTATATAATATTTACTAGATTAAAAAGTTATTTGTTTTTAAAAAGATTTTTTTAAGAAATATTCATATTAAATATTTAAATATAAACTAGAAATTATGAAATTAAAAATAAAAATAAAAAAGTATATGAATATCAGAATAAGTTTAATTATTCATATTAAGAAATATGATATCCCAAATATATAATTAATAAGCATATAAATGATAGAAATCTGAAAGAGAGAGAGAAATTACACACAAAAACAAATCACATAGATTGTAATTTTATTGATCCTACAGAGGCTACATATATAGCAATACATGAAACTTGTAGTGACAACTTGGAAATCATAAAACCATTACTTCCAACTGTGAGAATAATGCAGAAATAGAATTAGTTTTGAGTGGTTGAACGAGAGTGTGTATTTAGAAATCAGTTCCATCTATTCAGGTTTGTTTCCTCTTCTTCAGGAAGATTAGGTGAGTGCAGTTTCCTATATAAGTGTGATGTAATTGAGCAATTTAATTCATTGATTTGTGTGAGCTTTGTCTCACGCTTCTGGCTGTGCATTTGTTTTTAATTTGGTATCAAAGCTAGCTGTGTTTGGGTATTGGATTGAGCTTTGGCTCATCCGCTTTCAAAACCCATCGAGAGGTGCTGTTTGTGCCTCCCTTCCAGCGCATAGAGGTGTTGTTTGTGCTATTCGTGAAAGTGTTGTTCCAGCGTGTAGAGGTGTTTTTTCCTGCTTTTAGAAAGAGGTGTTGTTTCCTGCGTTATTAAATTGGTGCGCGGCATAAAATTTTGTGGAGTTTGCAAAGCTTGCAAACATTGCTGCTATCGCTCTGTTCGTAGAGCGCGTGGAGCACGTGGAGTGTGAGCCATCTGGCATTCAAGAGTGTGAGCCATCCGGCGTTCAACTGATTTCGATTTTTTTTTGAGGTTTTTATTACTATTTCAACTGCAGTTCAACGCACATAGCCCCGTGTTAAAAGACTGCTTTAATGTGTTAAAAGACTGCTTTCAACGGATATCTGTTCATAACAGCGCGTGGAGGGTGCACAGGTTTAGCGCCGGATAGAAGTGTTGGTTTGAGCGCGTGAAACGACCAGACTTTCCAGAGTGTAGTCAAGCTTTCCAGTGCGCGGGTTGCTGGTTAGACTGCTGTTCATGCCAAGCACGTGACATGTGTTGCGGTTGTCATTTGGTGCAGTTTTTTGAAACGTTTCTTTTGCATGCAGTTTTTTTTTTATTTAAGTTTTGGGTGTGGATGTATAAGTATTCATACATTCCTTGAAAGGCGTTGACTTGCTGTTTGGGCCAGCACTTTTACATTTTGGCTGAGTCCGCTGCGCATCAATTCGTGAGGTTGGATCATGCTGACAGACAGATCCAACATTTGTACACATTGCTGATCGGTTTTGTTTTAAGATTGTGTGCATTTTTCATTTGTACACATTGCTGATCGAGTTTTGGTTTAAGATTGCATGCGGTTTTCATTTACGCAGGAGCGTTCATCATTATTTTAATCACAGCCCAACACAACTTTCATTTTTCTCCAAGTGAAAGTTAGGAAGTCTTGTGTTGTTTATTATACAAATTATTTTTTTTCTCTCAGAGATTGCTGTTGACCATTATGGAAAATCCTCTTGCTGATTCATATTTAAATGAATCTACAAAACTTGATGGAGAAAATTATGTAAATTGGAAATTTAAGTTGATCACAGTTCTGGAGGTATACAATCTCTGGACGATTGTCAAAGGTGATGAGCCCAAGCCTCAACCTCCTGCTGCCACTCAAGATTGGGATAAGCGTGAAATGAAAGAAAAGGTGCTGCTACGCATGTCAGTGAAGGACAATATTATTCCTCACATTCGGGACTGTGAAACTTCAAAGGAGATAGTTTGAAACTTCAAAGGAGATAGTTCAAACTTCCCACTAACTGACGATATAATGTTCCATCTGCCTCTTTCGTTCCATCTTCTTTGTACAACTTTTCATTCTGTTCTAAGGGGGTTGGCATAGCTTTGCAATCAGTCATATTGAACTTTTTAAGAATTTCCTTTGTATATTTGCTTTGAGTGATCAAAGTTTTACCAGGCTCTCTCCATACCTCAATTCCTAAACAGTAATGCAATTCACCCAAATCTTTCATTTCAAATTCCTGTGACAACTGAACTTTAATTTCTTCAATTAACTTGTGAGCATTGCCTGTGATAATGATATCATCCACATACAAAGATATTAAAGCAACATTTCCTTTTCCATCTTTCTTAACATACAAGTTAGGATCATTTTTGCTTTTCACAAATCCATTCTGAAGAAAGAAGGTATCAAATATTTGAAATTTATAAATATCTCCTTTGAAGTTTATATTTAAATATTTAATATGAATGTCAGAGGAGATAGTTCAAACTTCAAAGGAGATAGTTCAAATTATCATAAAATATATATTTATAAATTTCATATAATCCATATATATAAACTTCTTTCAGTCCTCTTCTCAAATGCATCTTCCACTATTCTGTAATATAACCATGTGTTTGACATTATGTTTAACATATATAAACATGATAGAAATTTTACATAATATTGTATTTCTTTCTAGGAAAACTTTGCTATGTCTACTATATGAATATGGAAAAAAAATTCCTCTAATCCAGTGAGTACATATCAAAACCTAGTAAGTAGAGATGTAAAACAAAAATTGAATGACATGCAAGCATGCACTAACAAACATGTAAATGAACATTTGAATTATTATTTTTTTTCTTTTTGTTAATTTCATAGTACCTTACCATTTTCTATTTATAAAAAAATTATACTATTATACATATATCGATGCATTTAGTATCTTCAACCTTCCTAAAGGAAACCAGGTCTGTTGGCCACCAGAGTGAATTAAAAGCTAAGCAGTATTGAAATTGTTTTTTCCTTCTACTTTCCGCTATGTCTACTGTACTATGTCCATTAAAATTTAAGTTTAGCCATTCTCTATAAACAGTTGCCTCAAAAAACATAAACAAAAGTTAAAATACTGAAGAGATCTACTGTCACCCATCAAAAGAGTCAATAGGAGTCGGGTCTTTTGTAGTAGACCTAGGAATTTCTACTTGCTGCATTGCTTGGAGTTATTTTTCAATTCTTCCTATTCTTGTTGTGGCATGGTACTGGGACCTAGAAATCTCTTTGATTTCTTGTTTAATTTGTTGTAAATCTAAGACCACTGTTGTATTTCATTCAGTTTCTTGTATGTTATTCATGGCTTTTACCAAGACAAACTTGATCTTCCAATATGTGTTGACTAATTGGTGGAAAATGGATAACCTTCCTATTGTATTTACAGGGTCGTAGAGGAATTCCATAATGGCCTCTTGCTGTTTGATATCTTCATCTTCTTGATTACTCTCTCTTTCCCATCCATGGATGGTGTTATGGATTTGAGTTGGATTTCCGACTTCATAAGGATCAAATATGTTTTCCATTAATTCCTTATTGGATTTCCTTCCTCATTTACTTGGTCCCTCATTTTAAGTTTGTTATTTCTGTTTCCCTTTCCCTGTTCCCTTGCATTTCCCATATTGAACTTTTTCCATTACTTTGGGCTAACGGACAGAGTTCCATTGGTTTTCAATTACCCCTGTAATGCTTTGGAGCAGGCATGTATAAATCAACATAATATAATAACAGTTTGTAGATGAATTTTGGTGGGTCTCACACCACCTTGAAATACATGTGGTTCCCCATATGACGTGGAGCAACTTGCTTCTTTAATGGTAACATTATAACAGACAGATGCATTGAGACTATATCTACTACAGGTGGAGTTTGGCTTGATACTAGACTTTTTATAACAACGATAATGAAGGTAAGGGATCCTATCACCTAACAGCAGAGAGATTTGATGGGAGGGGAAATTAAGGCTGCGGAGGTTTTTGTTTCTAAACATGCGGGCCTGTTCATGCATTTGACAAAGAACATCCTTGTTAATAGTGCTTGGACCCCAAATTGTTGGGTGAATCTCCCTCGGATGGGGTTTCCCAAGGGCATGCTTGAGAGACTCATCTGGAAGTAGGGGCGTCAATGTAGGTCGCAGACCGACAGGGTTAAGGCCTTGATTAGGCCTGGTTTTGTTCTTAATACCCCTACTGGAGTTTAACAGGGTTTCTACATTAAACCTCAAGCTTAACTGAGCCTCCATGGGACTTAAGGATGGACTTACAAAATGAGGTTCAACTACTATAGACCCTACATTATCATTGTAATAGAAAAAAAATAAAAGAAATATCATAATTGCAGACAAGCCCATTATAGGAGTGAATAAGATCTTGCATGGAATTACAATCTCCTTCCAACTTGATTTCACTTTCAAAACTCCTAACAGTAACAGGAAATTAATAGAGTAGGGTGGAAATAGCCATGACATACCAAATTTCTGGACGACGTCGTAGCTCTACCTCTATATCCTCGGATTTCTCTGGGGATTGCTTGCTAGAAGCCTTACCTCTTTGAGGTTCTATTTCCTTTTTTTACTCCACCCGAAAGCTCTGTTTCCCACATATACCCGACACGCTCTGCTGGCTTCCATCCTTTTCACCATCTTCCATTATGATTCAGTGTATGATCATATACCTTCACCGCGATCTAGCTTAGGTTTCAATAAATAGTTCTAGTGGACGGTCAGGTGCGCACCTCCACGTGGCACTGACCTTTGTCTATTCATAGCTTCGTGGCACCCCGATTGGGGGAACGTTTGAATTAATTTTGAAAAAATAAACCAACAATAATTTTCATAGGACATGGTTGGAAAAATAAATGTTTCATACTCTTTCAAAGTGTTATCAAATCTATGATTATACTTGGAAGTACTAATGATATCTATCTTAGTAGACACTCAGATATGGTTAACCAATAACCAGTGGAGCTATGTGCAATATATTGTCCTATATCTATAAATACCGAAGAATGTAATACATGCCCAAGTCATTCTATCATCCACTATATTTAATGATATCCCTACTGCTACTTCCATACCAAATCATATTTGAGATGGAAACTGAGGTAAATTTTTCTTCTCATGGTAATGTAAATAGGCGTAATATATCATTCTATTGTAACTTTTTTATTGCATTGTTAAGGTGAATAATGATTAATTCAATTCATTTTTCCATGTTCTTTGATTGGGGCAGTGTCTGATAACAATGTAGATGGACACATAACACCCATATGATGTCCTTTTAGAGAGATAATAAGTATTATTGATTGATTAATTTCATTTAATGATGAAAATGTATGATAATATTATTGATTTTTTCAGTTCATTTTATAACAACTATAGGGATGTACAAGATTTGGAAAAGTACTGATATATTATGTGTTGCCATTTTGTTTTGTTAAGGTGAATGCATATATTGGTTATCTATTGGAAACAACAAGCTATATTAATATGAAGGGACCATATATTTGAATTTTTTATTCATTCCAAACCATATTTGGAATAATAACCCACGATAATATCTACAAGCAAGTAGAAAAGTATTGGCTATGTGGTTAAAAAAACACAATAATATTATATTTGAGAAATTATAATTTGTTATGACAATTTTTGTTCTGATTGGATGATTTTTATGAGTCTATGTTTTATCAATAAAAAAAAATCATATGGTTTCCTTTCCCAGAGTGATCGAGTTTGAATACAAATATGGATTCAATCTTCTATTCGAAAGAATAATGGTGATTAGCATCACATCCATGTAGTTCAGAGTCGTCATGTAGTTGGAATAGTCTTCTAGAAGATTTACAAATGTTTTGTCAAGATCAAAAAAAAATTCTAGCTGTAGATCATGATACCTGTATATTTTTCAAGAAAGTATAAAACCCTAGTAGTATTAGTCGAGTCTAGAAGCCTGCAAATTTAGAGTGCAATATCATAGTTACAGAAATTTTTATTATTTCCAAAAGAAAATGTTCCTCTAGCTATTCTAAGGAAGGCTAGGTAGGTCCTCCAGTAGTGACTTAGCATTCCAATATCTTGAGAGCAGAGTGCAAGAGAAGACTAAAATTCAAGGTGTTGCTCATGTCATTGTGGGAATTGGTTTCCAATATGAGCAAGGTGATCCTAGGATTGTCACTTAAAAAAAATATTAATGTAATATTAGCCATAATCGCAGAATATGTTTCTAACACTAAATTAATATATTATACATGCATATGGAGAAAGCATCAATAATATTTGATGCAACATCTTACATTTAGAGCATCCAAAGAAAATAAAGGAGACGAAGACCAAGATATATTCTTTACAATATACTATACACTAGTCTTTCAAAAATAATACTATCGAGCTTATTTGGAGTAGCATGATAGAATCAGAGGAGGTGGGTAAGTATGAGAAAACACCTACAAATTCCTAGATTCAACGGGGCTTTAAACTTCTAGAAGTAATCCATTCTATCAAAAATAATAATATCCAGCCTATTTGGAGTAACATGATAAAGTCAGAGGAGGTGGGTAATTAAGAGAAAACACCTTCAAATTCATAGGTTCAATAGGGCTTTAAAATTATAGAAGTAATCCTTTATACATTTCCCTTTATTTAGGCATATGATAAAATTGGGTTTATTTAGTGATTTTTTCATTATTTTCAATAATAATTAGAAATTGATCTAATACCTAGTGTTTCTGCATTTTAGCTTGTTGTGACGAAAGTAGAGGGAAAAATTTCTTTGATACAAACATCTTGAAAGAAAGAAACATGAATAAAATTGTAGCTAACGAAAGCCCTTGACTCCCTTGAGCTGTAGATAACCTTCCTTCACCTTCACTCTCCAATTGTATTTTCTTTCTTTCGTCTCTCCTCCAAACATAAAATTTCCCGCACACTTCACCACTTGACCTCGAGATGTTCCTATTTCGAAGAGGTTTTCTTCCCTCTCACAAAAACTCTTATATCAAAGAGGTTTTCTTGCCTCTCATGCAAACTTAGACTCCCCGTCGCCTCTTCATAAATTAATAAATGAAACTCCAAGTCATCGTCCTCTCACACACTAGATTTTATACCAAACAAATAATTACATATCTTAATAAATGAAACGCCTAGTCGTCGTCCTCTCAGACACTAGATTTACAACAAACAAATAATTACATATCATTGCGATATGAAGTATGATTAATATTAAAGCTTGAGAATTCATAACATAAATATGTGATGTTATATATTTATATTTATATTTATAAATAAAAATATACACAAATAATTACATATCATTCCGATATGAAGTATGATTAATATTAAAGTTTGATAATTTGTAATATAAATATGTGATGTTATATATTTATATTTACATTTATTGTTTATTATAAATAAAAATATAACAAAGTTTTTTCTTCTTATTTTTCTATATTGTATTTAACACACTTCAGTTACAACTTGTAGGTTGTAATAATAGTTTAATATTTTCATTGAATATATATTATATTCCTAACAATCATGTATCGAATTAATATTTTTAATAATTAATTCATTTATTTTATATTTATACATTTTTTATAATTAATTTGTATTTATAATACTGCATTTCATGTGATGCATGCATATGTAGCTATTATATTCATGCTTTGAATGAATGTTAATACTTCTATTTTTCGTGTAATTTGAGATGGGTCATTACAAATTACATTGAAATGTAAATTTCAATGTTACATTACATTACAATTTATTCAATGTTACATTGCGACATTACAAAATTAGTCAAACACATTTATTAATGTTGTTAAACTATGTTTGAATATGTTTCAAAATCAACACTCTTCATCTTCGATAAAACATAATCTCATGTCATTATTATGAATTAATATTAATAGTAAAACATAGTCAATTACATCAGTGGACATAATTAAATAAATTCAACCTTAATAATCATTGTTTAAACAAGTGACGACGATGATATTATAACATGTGGTTTTATATTAGGGTTTATAATATCGTGTTTAATATTAGAGTTTATTATTATTGCAATGTCAAAAAAATTGTTACATTGAAATTTTACATTACATTGCAATTTATTCAACATCGCTTTGTGGCATTACAAAATTAGTCATCCACATTTATTAATGTTATTAAATATGTTCAACTATGTTTGACTATGATTCAAAATAAACACTCCTCATTGGCGGTCAAACATAATCTCCTCTCATTATTATTGATTAATATTAGTAGTCAAACATAGTAAATCACATTTATGAGCATAGTAAAACAAAGTCAACCTTGATAGTCATCATTTAAATAGGTGACCATGATGATATTATAATATTGGGTTTCATATTAGGGTTTATAAAATTGCATTTATAATAAATATTTTTTTAAATTAGGGTTTACAACATTGAGTTTTATATTAGGTTTTAATATTGGTTTTAGAATATTGAGTTTAATATTGGGTTTAATATTAAGGTTTAAAATGTTGGGTTTATAATATTGAGTTTTATAATGTTAAGGTTTGTAATATTGATTTTAATACTAGAGTTTAATATTGCAAAGTTGGAATGGTACAAAAATCTATCCAACATAGCAATGTGATAAACATTGTCGCAATGTCACAATCAATGTGACAATCATTTTCATAATCTTATATTATATTGCAATTTATTCAACGTTGCATTATGGCATTACAAAATTAGAGTTTAATATTAGTATTTAGAATATTTGATTTAGTATTGAGGTTTATAATATTGGGTTTAATATTAGGGTTTAAGATTCTGATGTTGCAATGATACATAAATCTATCCAATATCACATTGTGACAAACATTGTCGCAAAGTGAAAATCATTATCGCAATGTTACATTACATTGCAATTTATTCAACATCGCATTGTGACATTGTAAAATTAAGGTTTAATTTTGGGTTGAATATTAGGGTTTAAAATATTGAATTTAGTTTGAGGATTTATAATATTTGGTTTTCTAATTATATGATTTATAATATTAGCGTTTAATATTGAGGCATTGGAATACCACTATACAAATATGTTTAACATCACATTGTGACAAAAATTGTCACAATGTTACATTACAATGCAATTTATCTAGTGTCACATTACAAGGTTACAAAATTAGAGTTTAAAATAATGGGTTTAATATTAGAGTTTATAATGTTGCGTTTATAATATTAGTGTTTATAGTATTAGATTTAATATTTGGTTTATAATATCAGGTTGAATATCAACTTGAATATTTGGATTTCATATTAGGGTTTATAATACTGGGTACACTAATCTATCTAACATCTCATTGTGACAAAAATTATCACAATGTGACAATCATTTTCAAAATGTTTATTACATTGAAATTGATTCCAACATTACAAAATTAGGTTTATAATATTGGTTGTAATATTAGAGTTTACAATATAGGGCTTAATATTAGAGTTCAATATTAAGTTTAAAATAGTGGGTTTAATACTAGGATTCACAATATTAGGTTTTAAAATATTAAAGTTTATAATATTAGGGTTTAGTATTGGGTTTATAACATTGGGTTTAGTATGAGTGTTTATAATATTGAGTTTAATATTAGGGTTTATAATATTTGTTTTTATAATGATATAGTTTATAATATTAGGGTTTAATACTGAAAAGTTTCAATGGTGCAAAAATCTATCCATCATCACATTTTCACAAACATTGTCGCAATGTCTCAATCATTGTAGCAATGTTACATTACATTGCAATTTATTCAATGCGACATTGCAAGGTTTAGAAATTGGGGTTTATAATATTGAGTTTTCTATTATTGTTTATAATATTGATTTTAATATTGGAGTTTATTATAGGGTTTAATATTGATGTTCAATATTGAGTTTAATATTAGAGTTTATAATATTAGAGTTTACAATATTTGGTACAAAAATCTAATGAATGTCGCATTGTGACAATCATTGCAACATTCATTCTCATGATGTTACATTACATTGTAATTTATTTAATGTCGCATTGCAATATTTAATATTAAGATTCATAATCTTGGCTCTAATATTATTTTTTATAATACAGGTTCTAATATAAGTTTTATAACATTGGGTTTAATATTAGAGTTTATAATATAGGGTTTAATACAATGTTTAATATTAGGGTTCATAATATTAGGTTTTATACTATTAGAGTTTATAATACTGGGTTTGAAATTGAATTTAATATTTGTATTATAATATTGGGTTTGGAATATTGGATTTAATATTATAGTTTATAATAATGGATTTAATATTAGGGTTTTTTAATCTTCGGTTTAATATAATTGTTTATAATATTAGATTTAATCTTAGGGTTTTAATATTAGTGTGAGGGTTTTAATGATATTGTTATTAACATGCAGACATCTCAATAGGGTGGTATTCGGATTTCTCTTAAACAATGATACTATGGCATATCATCAAGATATGGATCATTTTTCATTACAACAATAATTAGGGTTACAAGGACAAAAACTAGGGTTATAAAAACAAAATATTATAGTTAAAAAATAGAGTTACAATGTTAATTGAAACTTACTCACTTATTTAAACACTTAACTTATTCTTAATTATAATAAAACCCCAATATCAAAACCCAATATTAAAACTCTAATATTAAAATCCAGTAGTATATAACCAAATATTAAAACCATAATAATAAAATCCAATACTAAAACCCTTATATTAATACCCTATATTAAAATATGATATTTAAAAATTAATATATATATATATATATATATATATATATATATATATATATATATATATATATATATATATATATATATATATATATATATATATATATATATATATATATATATATATATATATAGTGGTTCACGAATCCAATGTGCCCACAAACATATATACCCACTACGTCCACGGAAAAATCTCGTCATACCCTCCTGAGGAGATCTAATTGTCGGCTTTACATGTGAGGCCTAACTCCAAGGGCATCAAGGAGATTTGGTCCTATGACCTCCCAACTGGAAAACTACTTAGCGTCGAGGACTGAACGAGTTGAGCTATCTCTTGGGGCTAAAACATAATCATTACTGATATAGGTACTATTAATATTTATATTAAATATTTACCATACACCTATTACTTATTAATGTGGTTGTTATACATCTATTAAAGTATATGAACCACATTTAGTAATGTGTTTGTTAATGTTTTTGACGTATGCCTATTGGCATATATTGACCACATTCACTAATGTGACTGTGCTAGTTATACACCTACCCATTATGGAAATAGTGATTTCATATGTGTAGCCATTATTATGTTTGAACTCCCATGCTATGGTAAAATTCTAGATGATGTGGGACAAATGAAATTTCATGTTATGGAATGAAATTAATGCTTGTTAAAGTATATTATGAATGAGAAATTGTCATCCATAGTAACTAGCTACTTAAATAACTCCTTGGAACTATAATTATCGGAACCATTCAGTTGATTATAACTTGAGCCATGGTATATTTGTTATGGCTTTTGGAATATATTTTTGGCGAATTTGTTTACAATTTTGTAGAAATTTGTTGGAATTAAAAAATTAAATTGTTAACTCTATCAGTTTTTCAGAGTGCTAAATCCATATATATATATATATATACAACAAAAATTAAAATTAAAATTTAAAAAAAAAAAAAAAAAAAAAACTAAAAAACTATTTCTAATCCAATATTCCAATAATTATATTCTTTAATAAGCTTCCTAGACTTGATTGATTACTTGATTTATTATGTGTGGATGTATTATCTTTCAGACACTTTAAGACAATATTCTTTAAATGCATAAAAGTTGTAGCTATGGTCAATTAAATCACGTCGTTATAATGAGTTTACAAGTATGGATTAAAAGCATGGTTAATAGCGAACTTACTTTCTTCCAATTCATAATAGCTAACCACATTACTTCTAAATGATAATATAAAAATCATTTGGGGAATCGCAATAATCATCTTTATACAAGAGTCCAATAATAACCATTGTTGTCTCTTCTAACTCATGCATAAATTCTCAAAGTCAACTAGAAAACCATAACAAACAAAATAAGAACAAAAAGAATGGTTTCTAAGCAACAAGTCCCTGGCGAGCAGGAACTGTAATTCATAAAATTGATATTGTGAAAACGCTTTTCGTCTGCTAACCTTGAACTGTAAGTTATCAAATTGCTAATGTGAAAACGGTTTGGGTCTGCTAACCTTTGTCTCTAGGCCTAGGAAAATTTGTAACTAATCAAATAGATAGTTTGATAACGGTTTTCGTCTTTATGCCTCCATAAATTCTTCTGTAATGGGTAGCTATTAAATAGACCTACGAAAGTTCTAGAAACTCCATAGAGCCGTTAGCAATTGAAATATATTTAACATAGTTCTTTTGTCATCGATTTGAAGCATCCAACTAATTTAAAAACAATTCAGGTACCCATTGATTTGAAGCATCCAATTAATTTAAAAATAACTTTGGTATTTTATATGCATTGTTGGACGTCTTCTTGTAACTAATTTAAAAACAACTCGAGTGATTTATATACATTGTTGGTGTTAGAGAATCTCGGAAAGCATCTGAAGGATATGAAAAGAGGCATATCTTGCCATACTCACTGTGAAACATCCCTATTCTGAAGAGATTTCGATTTCTAAGGAGCAGAAAAGTCGTTTCAATAGTGAAGAGCCATATTTTATTTCAAATGTCTCCATCAAATCGCAGTACTTACGTTTGGAATTCCACTGTTTGTGCTCACCACTGCTCAATCGAATCCTATGCAGTTCCATATACATGTGCACAAATGCCAAATGACAGTGATCAGAAATAGTGTTTCAGTTACAGAAATCGATTGAAGCAAGCGAATAACAAGCTTATTAAAATTAGGAGAGAAAATTAGAAAACTTGCAATATTGATCGACTTACCTTTCACAACTACGATGATAGTGCCATAGTATAGCCATAGTCTCTTGGGAGAATGCTTCCATCGCCCTGTTGTCGCTTGTATTTGCAGCTAGCTGAGGACCAATAATTCTCATTGTATAATCCTTCATCAAATTTTTTTCTCAAAACCATGCTTATGGTTCACAGTCCCTTGACACAATTTCACAGATCCACCCGCTTTTAAAATTGGTTAAACGTCGTAGGAGGATTATCTCCCACATCCAAAAATAGCAGCAGTTCCCCTTTTGAAAATGGCCTTGCTACCTTATCAATAATACTTCCCATATAGATATATTTTCCAAAATAATTTGGGCTCTTTCTATTTTTCACGCTTGAAGCTTCATCACGGTCATCATATATTTTCCAAAATAATTTGAGCTCTTTCTATTTTTCACGCTTGAAGCTTTATCATGGTCATCTTCTAGAAGTCAGTCACATTCATATGAACACTAGCAAGTAAGAAAAGAACCAACAAGTTGGAGTTAGTTAGTTGGTCAAAAGGTAGAACTGGCCTTTAGTGGAGTATTTCTTGGAGTTGGTTGGATAAAGGTTTCCATCCAGGAAATCAAGCAAGGGAGCACCAGTTGGAGTGTGGTGCCTAAAGGAAAGTGAACAATAGCAAGTTTCCATTGTTTGGTCGCTTCCAGGCAAGGTAGTACGCTCATGATTACCACCCATCCAGTCCTCCTTAAATCCAGTGACCAGGTATGTTTTGAATATGGAGAACCAACAAAAGAGACATGGTCATCCCCAACATTCGAGGGACCTTCCTTTCATTGTTGCTTCTCCTTCGCGTCTTGATAATACTACCCGGAGATGATTTGTTTTCATTCGAAACGACGGTATCGAATGACATCCATGAAAAGGGGGTTGCATCTCTCATCCTCTCGTGTTGGCGCTGGGTGTTTTCCCCTAGTAAGACGGTCGATGTTGTTATCCCAAAGAGAACTAAAAATAGAAAGAATTTAAAAATGTTTGAGCTCCAACCTGTTAAACCAAGGCTATTTATATGAATAATAAGTTTTGACATATATAAATATAAAAGGTTATTTCTCTGAATTTTTTTGATATATATAAATGTAAAATCAGGGTGTTGTCTGTAATTTTTCATAGAATATCAGAAATGTTGCCTATTTCAGCTACAAGTTTTTTACTACAATTAATGAAATATAGTTAAAAGAAGCCACAATAAACCACCCAACCTCATATGGTGTGGTATTGTGAAATAAGCTCGTACGAGTACTATGGGCCTGCCTTCCTCTATCGTCACCAAAGTTTTGCATGGGGATTAACTAGGAATATATATGATGGTGGAAATATGGTGGGGCACCTGGGTGTGGCCTGGCAACAGTTGAAATCGAATGGAGACAGATACAACCAGGCGTGGTGATGAGTGGCTATTGGCTGACTGGCTAGCAAAAACCTCTGTAAGAATCCAATAAGCCATGGGCCTTCCAATAACCAAAGGGACTGCATGAAGTCAGGATTGCATTCCATTGTGGGTTCACATATGATTTAATTATTTTCTTGACTTACCTCCTTATCGTCATGTGCCTTGTCGACACTCCCTTTAGTTCCACCTTATTCTTCTTCATTAGGACAGGAGTTTCTCATTTCAAGTGCACAATTATTTCATTTCCATACTATATTTCTTTTTCTCGTCTGAGAAAGGGGCTCTTCAGCTAGTTTATTATAGATCTCAACTCAAGAGAAATCCTCTCAAGAATTCTACTAAGACCGAACCAATTTCTCACGTATGTTCTTTTTTTAAGACATCGTATGTAGTGAACCAATTTCTCAGGTATGTGCTTTTTTTTTAAGAAATCTTATGTAGGGTTCGTACTCTTAGAGTATGCATAGCGGAAATTAAATAATTCACACATATAGCAATTAAACTAGAGACATAATTTAACGTGTTTCATCCAACCAATCTGTGTTACATCCACTAAACAGAGGTATCGGCTTTCTCATTATTCAACAGAAGATTACAACAACAGATTTCTCATATCTGCACTTCCTCTTCCTCACCCTCATATATCTTTTGCCTCTATGGGCTTACAATTTATAGATGTAGAGAAGAAACTGAATAATAAATTCAATTGCATCCTATCACAACAAAATATGATATAATATCTCCTCTTCAGGATTTGATGCCATCATATTTGGAATAAATCTTATTGTTGGCATTATCCATGAAATTTTAGCCAAATTAATATAAAAATTCTCAACAATCTCCACCTTGATAACAATTAGCCTGATACCTTGTGTCTATTATTATTTTCATTTTTTCTGCAAGACAAGAGAAGCCAGACACCAACGTAGCTTCTCTAATAAAACTGGTTTCGTGAACATGTTTGCATAGTTTTCCTTTGTATGCACTTTTTCAAGAGAGACTCCCCGTTCAGTGATAACCTATCTTACAAAATGGTACTTTATAGGTATATGCTTTGATTTACTATGATAGGCTGGATTTTTAGCCAAATGAATTACACTTTGACTATCACAAAATAACTTTATGTTGTCTTGCAACCTAACAAACTCACCAAACAAACCTTTCAACCAAACCACTTCTTTGCAAGCATGTGAAGCAGCTATGTATTCTATTTCTATAGTGGATAAAGCAACAATGTTTTGTAGTTTTGACATCCACCTAATCACTCCACCTACAAGAGTAAAAACATATCCTAAAGTTTACCTTCTCTTATCCAAATCACCTGCAAAATCGGAATCAACATATCCGCTAACAAATTCACTACTTCTGTCATAAATGTTACAATAATCACTTGTGCCTCTCAGATACCGAAGCACCCATTTCACTGCTGCCCAGTGTTCTTTCCCTGGATTTCCCATATACCTACTAACAACCCCAATTGCATGTGAAATATCTGGTCGTGTACAGACCATCACATACATCAAAGTTCCTACTGCATTAGCATAAGGTATTCGAGACATATATTCCTTTTCTTCATTTGTATTAGGACATAAACTTGAAGAAAGCTTAAAATGGGAAGCTAAAGGGACTGAAACTGGCTTCACATTGTTCATACCAAACTTTAAGATTATTTTCTCAATATAATTCTGTTGTGATAACCACAGCTTACCATTGCTCCTCTCTCTGAAAATCTCCATGCCCAAAAATCTGTCTTGCTCCTCCTATATCTTTCATATCAAATGTCCTAGCCATCTGAGTCTTTAACCTATTGATCTTAGTTATGCTTTTGCTTGCTAAAATCATATTGCCAAAATATAATAATAATATAATGAATATGCCATTACTTAATTTCTTAAAGTAAACACAATGATCATATTCACTTCTTATATAATTTTGATTCATCATGAAAGAATCAAATTTCTTGTACCATTGTCTCGGTGACTGCTTCAGACCATACAATGATTTCTTGAGCCTGCAGACAAATTTCTTGTTTTGATTTTGAACAAACCCTTCAGGTTGTTCCATATAAATCTCTTCATCTAAATCTCCATGTAAGAATGCAGTCTTAACATCTAGTTGTTGTAATTCTAAATCAAGTAAAGAAACTAATGCTAAGACAATCCGAATTGAAACAATTTTAAAAACTAGTGAAAATATCTCATGAAATTCAATTCCTACTTTCTGAGAAAAAACTTTCGCAACCAGCCTCACTTTGTACCTTTCTTCATTATCATCAACACCCTTTTTCAATTTGTAAACCCATTTAAATCATACAGTTTTTCTGTCTTTAGGAAGTTCTACCAGGTCCCATGTGGCATTCTTGTCTAATGTCTTCATTTCATCCTTCATAGCTTCTTTCCACTTATCACTGTTAGAATCTTCTACAACGTCCTGATAGCATTAAGGTTCATCATCATTAGTGGTTAAAGAAACTGAAGTAACATAATCATCATACCTTTTAGGAGGATGTCTGATTCTCATGGACCTTCTTAAAGATGTTTCTAGTTCTTCCACAATTTGTTGATTATTATTTGTAGGAACTTCTTCATGATCTACATCTGAAACTTGTTCATCTTTATTATCATCAGTATTTGAACTGGTTTCAAACTGAATATGTTGAAACTTAGGTACATTTTCCTGTTTCAATTTATTATCTACATCTAGATTATCAAGTGAAGATTCATTGAATTTAACATCTTTCTTAATGATGATCTTGTGAGTAGTAGGATCCCACAACCTATATCCCTTAATCCCATCACCATATCCAACAAAGGTATATATTTTTGATTTAGGATCTAATTTAGAACGTTTATGTTTTGGAATTAGAGCATATGCATCACAGCAAAAAAAATTCAGTTTAGAATAATCACAAGGATGGCCCTTCCGTACCTCTTGAGGAATTTCGCATCCTATTGTAGTTGATGGTGATCGGTTTATCAAGTAGCAAGCCATAGATATTGCTTCTGTCCATAATTCCTTATGCAAATTGGTGTTACTTAACATACTTCTTGCTCTTTCTAAGAGAGTCATGTTCATGCGTTTAGCAACTCCATTTTGTTGAGGAGTATAAAAAATAGTTATGTGTATTTCAATCCCAAATTCCTTGCAATAATTATCAAATGCCTTTGAATTAAACTCACCACCATTGTCAGTTCTTAAACATTTAATGGTTCTTCCAGTGATATTTTCTACTAATTCTCTAAACTGTTTGAAAACTATGAATACATCATACTTTCTTTTTAACATCTAGACCCATACTTTTCTAGAGAAACTACCCATAAAATATACAAAATATGATGATCCTTCTTATGAGGTTGTAGGAGATGGATCCCGAACATCAGAATGGATATAATTAAGGATTCCTTTACTAGTATGTTTTCTAGTTTTAAATTTTTTCTTGCTTTGTTTCCCATAAATACAATGTTTGCAGAAATATAACTTTAAAAACTTTAAAATAGGAAGTAATATACGATCAAATAAAATTTTTAATCCTCTTTCACTCATATGGCCCAACCATTGATGCCATAGTTGAATAGAATCACTGTTGTTTTCAGATACAGTTGAAACATGATCTGACTCTGTTCTTCCTTCTAACTGAAAAAAAATTCCAATCTTCTTTGCTTTCATTACTAATATGATTCCTTTGTAAATTTTCATTACTCCGCCTTGAATAAAAGTTTTATATCCATTTGTGTCTAACACTCCTAGAGAAATAAGATTTTTTCTTAGTTCAAGCACATGTCTTACATCAGTTAAGATTTTATTTGTCGCATCAAACATTTTAATCTGGATGCTTCCAATTCCCACAACATTACATGAGACATCATTTCCTATTTAAAATACTCCATCATTAATTGACCTATAAGATTTAAACCACTTTTTATGGATGCACATGTGATTGGACGCACCGGAATCTAATAGCCAATGTTAATCATGATTTAAAAAATTAACTGATAAAAATTCATCACTTATACCTAAACCGGATGTCGAACCTGAACCTGTATCTGTCATGTTTGCTTCTTTATTTTCTGTTGAATAGTCTCCTTTGGATGTTTGTTGTCTCTTCCAACAGTCCTTCAAATGTCCCGATTTTCCGCAAAACCAGCATTTTAGCTTACTCTTCTTCCCTTTCGATTTCGACCGAGAGTTGTTTTTCTGACTGAAGCATTTTTCTTTAGATCGACCTCTAACCATCATTTCTTCTGATGTAGAGGTTTCTAAATTTTACCTTTTTTTGGTTTATTCAGACAGCATAGATCCAACAACATCATCAAATTCAAGGGTTTCTGATGAACTAAGACTTATAGAAGTAAAAAAATGATCCCATGACTCAGGCAGAGAACATAATAAAGTTACAGCTTTATCTTCTAAATCAAATTTCACTTCTATGCTATCTAATTGGACCAAGAGAGTATTAAAAGTATTCAAATGATTGGTTATTGTTGTAACTTTCTTCATGCGCAAGATGCACAACTGTCTTTTCAGAATAATCCTGTTGGTTAAATATTTAGTCATGTACAGTTTTTATATCTTTGTCCATAAACCAGTGGCTATTTTTTTTGACACGATGTTAAATAAAACATCATCTGCCAAACACAATCGTATGTCGCTCAGTTCTCTGTCATCGATGTCACTCCATTCGTCATCTCTCATGGCGAAAGGTTGTTTGGATTTTCCCAAAAGTGCCTTCACCACACCTTGGTGTATGAGTAAATTGTGCATCTTGACTTTCCAAATTTTGAAGTTATTCCTCCCATTAAACTTCTCGATCTCAAATCGAGAACTTTGAGTTTTTGACATAGTTAATTTAACTTGTTCTAACACAGCACATGAAAAACTTCACAGAGTACTATCATTTGTATTTACCTCTTCTCCCATATAGCAGCTGCAGGAAAAATGTGTCTCCCATTCCATCTTTTAAAAAAAAATGAAATTCTTATGGAGACTAGACCAGCATATGGGAAATCAAATAGACAGCAACTCTTTAGAAATTCGATTTTTCCTCTTTCATTGCATCCAGGATATTGATGATCGAGGTAACACATGCAACTTAGCATGATCCCACAGTCCACAGTCTCACGGTCCACGAAATTCTCCACAATGGACTCACAAATCAACAGTAGTCACTCTAATCACTTTACTGTTCCTTGGGAAATCGACCACCTTTTACACAGCCATACAGTTCAATCCTATATGGATCCGTGCACATCTTTCCACGCCACTCGATCATGGTTCCCAATCTACAACCACGCTCAATTTCATGCATTTCTTCATACAAACGACCATGCAGATCTTCAATTTCACATGTTCCCTTACAGGCATTGTGGTAAGAAACTCCGTCTGCGGACATTTGATCTATAAAACCATATAGTCACAAGCTTTGCACTCCTGCTCCATTCTGGTGAATGTCAAAGCCACGATTTGAGAAATTTTATTCAGAGAGGCTCTCTAAAAATAAATTACAACCTGCTCAGATACCAATTGTTAGAGTATGCACAGTGGAAATTAAATAATTCACACACATAGAAGTTAAACTAGAGATAGAATTTAACGTGGTTCACCCAACCAATCTGAGCTACATCCACCAAACAAAGGTATTGGCTTCTCATTATTCAACAGGAGATTACAACAACGGATTTCTCACATTTTCACTTCCTCTTCCTCACCCTCATATATCTTTTGCCTCTATGGGCTTACAATTTATAGATGTAGAGAAGAAACTGAATAATAGATTCAATTGCATCCTATCATAAAAAAATAGGATATAATATCTCCTCTTTAGGATTTTATGCCATCATATTTGGAACAAATCCTATTGTTGGCATTATCCATGAGATTTTAGCCAAATTAATATAAAAAATCTCAACACTCACAACCTTGGATGGGGTCTGGTTATCACCGTGCCTTCAAAGACCTTCTCATGACCGAATCTAGGAACTTAGGATATCTAAGGAAGGGTTTAATGCCAAAGGAAACAATGAATTTACTCACTAATAAGCGGGCGGGATCCGATAAGACTAGTAGTCACAGTAATGAAATTGAATCTCAGTTCATTAAAAGATATTTTGTATCTGCCAATTCAAACATATAGTGTATCTGTTAGTTAACAATTCATGATATCTCATCGGGTTCTTACATTAAAAATAAAAAACAAAGAAAAAACTTAGTGTAAGAACAAATGATGTACGTAAAACTTGGCCTTAACCTTGTTGCCAGTCGGTTTAACATCAGGCCTTGTCCGCTTTAGTCGCATAAAAAACAAGCCTCAAAATTGTGGTCGCTCATGTGGGGCCTCGTCCACTTTAGTAGTAGATCTTAATCCAAATGATGGAATAGCAACAAGACACCAACATGTAAATGCAAACACCAACACATACCTTTGCATGTGGGGGTATGTGGAAGTAGAAAAATGGGTTGCTATGGCAAACTATAGAATGGCCTATGTATTTTGAATTAACATTTAATATATTTTAAATTAGCATTTAATGTCAAGAAGTAATGTTGCCATTACTTTGTCAGGAAAAAATAATTATTCAAATTTTACCTTATTGCATAGAGAGGGGCATTTCTATAGCCGAGTATGACCTTGATCTGTAAGTACGTCCGAAGCCAAAAAAAAAAGAGATTAAAAATAAAATCTAAATAATGTGTGCTTAAACAATAACTTATACACCCATATAAATAGACAATTAAAAATAAATTTAAACAATATAATTTAAAATATGAAGAGTTTTAAGAACACTAAAAAAAGAGATGGTAAATAAATCAAATCTCTTTTTTTGGTTACTCTAAGGTATGGTAAATAAATAAAAATATAAATAACTAGAGGTGTGGTAAATAAAGAAAACCTCATTTTATATTTACTCCATAAACTTCTTTATATTTACAAAAACTCAAAAAATCTAGGTGAATCCTATGGGCCAAATACCATGGGACAAATTATTATTAATACCATGGGCCAAATGCTATATTTATTAAAGAGGTATAAAAAGGTAAGGTAAATAAATAAACATATATCAAATAGAAGTAGAAATCAACATCTAATTATATATGAAGGCTATGGACCACATTAATAATAATAACATGCAAAAAAATCATTATTAACCCTAACATTAATATTAATATTAATATTATTAAATTTAATAACTTTATCTTAATGCAATATTAAATTTGTTATATTATAATATGTATTAATATATCAAGGTATATATATATATATATATATAAACTCTAGATATATATAGGAGGGAAAAACAAAGACATATGACAGAGGTGGAAGCAAGAGTGACAAAGGAGAGATGGAGATAAATTGAAGAAGAGGGGAGATGAGGAATGAAGAGAGAGTGAGGGAGAGGAGTGAGAGAGGCAGAGAAGGGTAAGAAAGGGAGAGGGAGACATAAATATGGAGGTGGGAGAGAGAGAGAAGGAGAGAGGGAGGGATAAGGAGAGAGGATTGGAGGGTAGAGAGAGTGGGAGAGGGGCGGGTGGGGGAGAAGAAGAAATACATAGAGTGAGAAGTGCAGAGGGAGGGAGTGACAAGGGAGAGATGGACAGAGAGTATCTATTTTTAAGGGTGAGATAAAGAGACATAGAAAGAGTGGTGGAGACAAGGGGGGAGAGAAGGAGAGAGAAGAAGAAAGGGAGGGATATAGTAACATAGTTTGAGAGAGAGATAGAGTGATGGGGGAAGAGAGAGGATTTGTGTATGTGAGTGTGTGTGTGTGTGTGTGTGAGAGAGAGAGAGAGAGAGGGAGAGAGAGAGAGATAGATGATTGAATGGAAAATAGAGGGAGGGAGACACAAACACACACACACACACGCACATGCAAAGAGAGAGAGAGGGGGGGGTGAAGATAGAGGGAGTCATGCAAGAAAGCGAGAGAGATGAAGGACGAGAGAGAGGAAGAGAGTGAGTGGGAAGTGAGATTATTGTAGGGGAACGTGAGAGAGAGAGAGAATGATGGGGGAAGAGAGAGGGATGTAGGAGAGGAAGGAAAAGAGAGGCGACTTGAGAGAGAGGAGGAAAGAGGGAGGGAGATAGAAGGTGAGAGGGAGGGAAGAATAAATACATAGAGAGTGACAAGTGGAGAGAGAGAGAGGGAATGACAAGGGAGATATGGAGAGAGAGTGTGTATGTTTGGGGGTGAGATAAAGAGACAAATAAGGAGATATGGAGAGAAGGGAGGAGAGAAGGAGAGAGAGAGAGGCATATATTAACAAAGTTGGAAGGTGAAGATATAGAGAGAGAGAGGTGGGGGTGAAAGGAAGAGAAAGAGTGGAGAGAGGTAGGGAAAGAGAGACAGAGATGGAGGGGGAGAGAGAGGGAGGCAATAATAAATGCATAGAGAGTGAAAGATAGAGAGAGAGGGAGAGGAAGTGATAAGGAAGATGGATAGAGAGGGAGAGAGTATAGCAGGAGGTAAGAGAGATATAAGTGAGGGAGAGGGAGAGAAGGGGAAGAGAGAGAGAGGGAGGGAGAGGAGGAGGGAATGATAGATAGATAGATTGGAGAAATAGATTGTATGTTTTGGGGTTGATATAGAGAGACGAAGGTAGATAGAGATACAGATAAGAGGTGAATAGAAAGAAGAGATAGATGGAGACAGGGAGGGAGGGACAAAGAGATTGATAAATATGGAATGACAGAGAGTTTGTTTTTGTGCGGGGAGATAAACAGACAAGGAAGGAGATATGGAGGGACATATAGATATATATGGAGGGGCGGGAGAGGGAAGAATATTTATTGCAATAGACTCATTGATTTCAGTGTAGATGGTGATTTCTAATCCTATTTGATTTCTTGAACTAGATGCATTGACTTTAGTGTATATTTTTATTTCTAATGATATTTGATCACTTGCACTAACTACATTGATTTCAATGTAGATGATTTCTAATCCTATTTGATTGATTGCACTAAATGCATTGATTTCAGTGTAGATGGTGATTTCTAATCGTATTTGATTACCTGCACTAGATGCACTAATTTCAATGTTGATGTTGATCTCTAATTATATTTGATTACTTACACTAGATCCATTGATTTCAATATATATGATTTCTAATCCTATTTGATTTATTACACTAAGTGCATTGATTTCAATGTAGATGGTGGTTTATAATAATATTTGATTGCTTGCACTAGATGCATTAATTTTAGTGTATACGTTGGTTTCTAATCCTATTTGGTTACTTGCATTAGATGCATTGATTTGAGTGTATATGGTGATTTATAACCCTTTTTTATTACTTTCATTAGATGCATTGATTTCAGTGTAGATGGTGATTTCTAACCATATTTGATTACTTGCATTAGATGCATTGATTTCAGTGTAGATGTTGTTTCCTAATATTATTTGATTTTTTGCATTGTATGCATCAGTTTTATTGTATATGTTGATTTCTGATTTGATGTAATTGGATCTATGATGGGACATTAATTTTAAAGTCATTGGATTAAGAGTGTGCACTTATTTCAGTGTAAGCACATAAAATTATTGACAATGTAGAATTATTTTTGTGTTATAGTAATTAAACCTAATAATATTGGAGAGCAACAGAGACAAGGTATGATGTTTATTACAACAACTAGAGCTAAATATTTAAATGGTTTATGATTTCAACTGTATTTTACATATAATAGATATCAAAAGATCACAAAACTAACAAGGGTGAAAATAAGAATAGTAGAAAATAGTTTGAGATTGATCACAATGAAGGCTATTTGTAATTTACTATATTCTTATTATTCACATTTTCAATCATTCAATATTATTACTTTGTCACTTTGCATTCAAAAATTTTATTTCATTATTTTTCATCAATAGAGCTATTTTACAATATTTATCATCTCATCAAGTGGAGGTAACTAAGAAAAATTAAAATTAAAATGATTCAATAAATATCAAACATATTTGGCATATTTAAAATGGTTGTATTAATATTAGATGTATTTTGATATTATTGATAAAATTAATCATATGTTCCTCATATTATTGATAGATTTTCCTTGGGCGCACACAACTGAAACCAGCCTAGATCCATCTTAAATATCGATCTATCAAGCGCCAAGAGGGATCAAATATCTCAAGGTGCAAACTGTTCCTCAATTTTTGCACTCGAAAAATAGGTTTGCATCTGTAGAGATTTGACCCCTCTCATCACTTGATAGATCTGGAGTTAAGATGGATCTAGGCTGGTGGTAATATTTTTTAATTTAATGTTCAAATTTTACCTTGTGGTAATATTTTTGAACTTAATGTGCCTCCTTGACCTTGGGAAGAGGCTAAATAAGACGTTCAAAACTATAATTGGTTGGATAAAAGAGGTGTCCTAATTTAATAGGTTTCACAATAGTTGAATTAATTATTTGTTGAATATAAAAAGAAACTTTGTTTAACATAGAAACAAATTACATGTTTTTCCGTGCTAAAATAATAGCCATCGAAAAACCAATTATTATAGTCTAGGGACTAATAAGATTTGATAGCAACACCAACATTTGAAGAAAATTTATTGAAGAAAACATTAACATATCTTAGACACGAAAAATAATATCCTACAATTATTTATTATGATAGGATTTGTACGATTTTGAATACAAAAAAAATCGTTCCCACAATTACACACATCAAATGGATGTTGGCATCACAAAAAACATGTAAAAGTGTATCACTTTCTACTAGAAACATCATGAAACCAAAAAACTGAAAAGGTTCTCTACAATCCATTTAAAAAATAAAACCCCACAAACATGCCAAAGACAACTTTTACTATATCCACATAGTTTTTATTTTGATATTCATGCAGATTCTCCAAGGCACCAACTGAGAAATTTTTGGACCACATTACATTAAATGGGCCAATTTTCTCTAACAATATAGGGTTGGTTAGCTAGTTTTGAGCTTCACCAATCTTAAACAAGAGGTATGGAGCCCCAAAATGAGTCCTCATGTCCCCTTCCAAGTCTCTACCTCATTAATAAGCCAAGGGGGAGGTATGATTTGATTCAAAATATATAAATTTAGGGAGAAGGAGAGAAAAATAGAAGTAGAAGTCAAAGCATTTTTATGGTTCCAAAATATTTCCGAGTAATTAAGATTTCTATGCCACAAAGAATTCCCCATATTGAGATTTTTTTCATATACTTATTTGAGAGAAATAGGTGTTTTCACAAGGAATGGGTAAAGGAAATCCTTGTAGGGAGATAGAGAGTACTATTTCTGATCATGTTTCTCCAAATGTCTTGAATACTCACATATTGTATCTATAAAACCAGTAGTTAATAAAGACAATATTTTTCCATTATATTTTTGTATTTTTTTTCTCATTGCTTATTTTTTATTTTTAATGTTTCAAGTGTAATATCAATGATTTGTTTCTCCCTTATTAACATTGAATTTTTTCTCCATATATAATTGCTAACATTTTTTTAATGGGATTATTTATAGGTAACAGTGGACCTGAAAAGAGAGAAGGAATTTGGTACAAGTTTGTTCTAAATTACACACTACAAAATAGTGAGTCAACTAAAACAAAAATCCAAAATAGGGTACCAACAATTCTCATAAAAATAAAAATAAAAACAATTGTATTTTCATTAATCATGCTTGTGCAATATGTGAATAATATGGTCACTATACCCACCATTTTCCTCAACTCCCAAAGTTTAAATGCATGTAATGGCTAAGAGGAGGGGAAATAAAAATAAACAATCTCGTATGCTACATAATTTGTTCCATCATCAGGGAATTATGGCTACACAACATGAGGTCGACCCTCGAACATACTACGACCATATAGGGGAATTTTAGATGATCCTTCCAATCGCGACATATACATGCAGGGTACATATATCTTAATCTAAACAAATATTCAAGATTATGGGATGCCACCAGAACTTAATCACTTATCCCCTGAAAAAATGCTAGTAAATACATATATGCCACCTTTGACAATCCAACAACCTCCCATCTAAAAATTTTCTAATATGGTCAAGGGACCATTACAATGAACATTGCATAATGCAACGGAAACCTATAGTTATAACGTGATTAATGATCTTGCACAATATCCATCTACCATATTAGCTTTGGAGCTTATTCAAACTTGTCCAGCTGAAAAGAACTATGACTATCATGTAGAACTAGGGAAAATGTAGAACTATGATTATCATGTTTAGTAACATTCCAAATCTTAGTGACTATTTGAAATTTCACTATACATCTATGCATTATTGACAAGGGGGCATCCACATGTACTATGTCAAAAGTATTTTAGAAGAAGCTAGGTTCCCCCAAAATAACTACTTCCTCCATTACGATAAGGTCATAAAAGGGTTACCCATCGTTAGTAGTAGGACTCTTCTAGAATATCCCAGTTGAAATCACTAGAAAAATATTTCTCATTGATATTGAGTTCCTTGATTCCCTGTAGATTATAACATCTTGTTTGGATTAAGGTACATGAATGCAATGAAAGAAGTTTAATGATCAATTTTTCTAACCATTATTTTCCCTCACAATGGGAAAATCATCACTGTAGACTAGTTGATGCACTATGAAATGATTAAATAACCCTAACATTACAGAATGTTACCCTTTGTAGGATCATGAAAATATTTTTTCCCCACCTTGAATTAGGTTGTCATAGGAGTGTTCAAACACTCTTCTCTCATTGCCACATATCCAAGGGACCATTTTATGGTACCATCCACTTCTGCTACTCTTGTGTGTTTATTAACCACATAATATTGTGACCAACCTAAGAAAAATAAACCACCACAGGTATCCACTAGTACTATGATGAGTGATATCACATTTCTCCCATATTCTATCACTCAAACACCTTTCCTATATCCCTCACCTCGTTCTATCTTACACCAAATAATGGCCATGGTTACTCTACCTAACATGACGCACACCTTACCCATTTGGTATTTGGCACCACTTTCCACATTAGTTATGTTAGGAATAACACCTACATGTCATGTTATGCCAAATACTCTTTTTGCATGTTCACCACTTGGAGGCACACCAAAGCTCACAGATACACTAGAGGACACCTAAAGAAAGAACATAACGAAATATAAGAATAAATACCACTCTAGAACATCTTCTCTTATGGTACCTTCCGCATGTGCATTATGCATCATATCAAGATGCCATACTAATAAATGTCCCTTATTCGAAGAACTAAAAGTATTTCTTCATGCATAACACCTATAGGTCGTGTTATGCCCAATACGCTTTGTGAATGTTCGCCACTTGTAGGCCCACCAAAGATCAAAAATGCACTAGAGGACACCTTAGGAAATAACGGAAGGAAACCCAAGAAGAAATAACCCTCTAGAACATATTCTCCTATGATACCTTCCCCATGTGAATTATGCAACATATCGGGACACCCTATCAATCAATGTCCCTTGTAGGAAGAACCAAAATTCCTTGTTTATTCGAATCAGACACTAGTTCCCTCTTCTCCAACCAAGGATGGAAAAGACCCCAAACTTTGTAAAAAGAGATTCTAGCAATCCTTATGCCATTTTCGGACAGTACGAGAATTATACGCATCACTTCCCCGACCTCCCTCGATATCGAGGTTTGTTGATTGCACTTCATCATACCATTATGGTTTCACCCCCTCTTCCTGCCACCCCTAATGTGTACGATGAAATTCAAAAAGTATATAACATCAGCACTATGGTTACTTGTTATACATCCCAACCATGTTCCCTTTGTGATGAAACCACCTAGTTTACATATTTATGCTATCTTTTGACGACGTCTTAGCGTATTAATGCTTTCACCAACACTCACCTTACAATATTTGTCTGTAAGGAATTTCATTCCTTACCATTCCAAACCCATGATGATTCCTTATGCATGGTTCCCATGGTACTGGTACAACTCTTTTGAATAATACCCCAAATCACTGCAGCTAAGCATTATGGAGACACTTCCAACCCCTAGTTCTAATGACACATAGCATCATATCCACATTATTTCTTCTTCTGTAGGAACAATGGTCAAATTTATTTTCCATTCGTTCCATTGTGTCCGTATCGCTTCATCGATTATGAAGGTAGCACCATTGAAGACTACATCAACCAAAAAAATATATTATTCCTCAACATCTCTTCATCTTATGGTGGAAAGTACGATATCATCCACTAGTTCCTCCATGCAACAACAAATTCCTTATTACCCAATGAAACCTCCATCACCCTTTTGAAGAATCTTCTATTCTGATGAATATATCATTGATTCCATGAAAACACCTGAATTCCCATGAGGTTCCATACATCATTTCTACTTCTTCCTCCCATAAAAAAAATTCACCCCATATGCATCATCAATAGACATTATTTGTGCGGTGAAAATAAAGGATTTCATCCTCTTAATCCATATCAATTGGTTTAACAATCCCGTCTTGCTGCCATATGATAGAATATTCATAAACAAAGCTTCTCATATTACATGATACCATCTAGAGTGGTATTCTAGAGGGGATAACACATTGAATCCCCGCACCACTAGTAGGACGTCATCTCGCCTCCTCAAGATCTAGGATAAAATGACAACATACTTCACCCTGGAAGCTTCACTTTCATTTTCCATATATGTTCCTCTCGATCCATTTCTACACTCATGTTTCTCAACAAGTGTCCCTTGTTGTTTTTATATTGGTTTTTTTTGTATCTCAATTTTTTCCATTGTATGTTTCAAAAACTCTTCGGTTGTTGGTTTCAACTTTGTAGGTTATTTTTTACTGAAAATGCAACTAAGCCTCTACAAAAACTAACGAAATTCTAAGGTACTATAACTCTTCATTTGCATGGTGTGTTTCCCCTTAAAAATTGAATATATTAACATCATTGATATTGTGCTATCCATAATGCCCATCTCGTATACCATGTTTATTTCCACCTTCCACTTGCACTCGGTAATCGTTCATTTTTTTCAATAGTTTCTTTTACCTCCATGGATCAGATCATCAACTATTACACTTAACATTATCAACTTCCAGGCTATCTCATCCTAGACAAGGAACCATTACTTGCATTAATTTGAAGACAAACAACATTCCTCTCTTCATATTATTTCGTTCTACCCTTCCCGAGCAATAATTACATCGTGATGATCATGAATGCACCATCGCATTCTACACTTGGCCTCCCACACAATTACATTGTAGTAGACCATCTTTGTGATCACCCCATCTCATCCACCTCACACTGAGACAATCCAATAGGGATCCCTCCCTCTACAGTTACACTATAGCATCCTCATGAAGGCCATCATAAATTTGGGGAACCTCGCTCAATGTTTTTACATTCCAAACCCTTTTAAATACTTTTGGAAATTGTAAGAATATTATCTCTAAAAATATCCTCACCCATATATTTTTTCCCATACCCAAAGGCAATCCATATTCAACCTTGGTTTGAGTTCACGTCATATGGCATTCACCTCATGTTGTATCATCTCAATATCTCCCATCAGATTATCATTATGCATACATAATCATTTCTAGTAAAAAAAATCACCCAGTCCCCTTGGATGTCATCCCGACCTTAGGGGATTATCCTTCAGATTTTTGGTTTGACTTATGTACCTCAATTTACACTACAAACTTTCACAATGAAAATTTTCCTTATACATTATCAACCTTATTCATGGTTCCTTTGGCTTACCATATTACAATATTTGTATAATATTCACATGGATTTCCTAGATAAATTTTGCTTTCGAACAATCAATGCATCATTTTTGTTGACAGCAACATCCATTTTCCAAAATCAAAGTGGTACCGTAATTTTTATGGGTCAATATTTGGTGAAACTGTGGGATTGATCATCACCCATTTCTCTCACTAAATCCTTTAATGTTTGTCACCACCATAGTTTTCACATCAACATTGTACCGTACCTTACGACCATTGCAGTTTTTTCGTTTAGTCAAAAACCCATGCATTCATAATGCACTTCCCTCAACAATGAGTTATATTTAATGCACGCAGGAACCCAATTAAGTCTATATGCCATAGATTCCACTAAGTGTGAAATTATTTATCTCCTTTATATTATATAACATCAACTATTTCAGTTTGATTTGACATGTTCTTGTTGTTGATCCATATCTCTCAGCTACCCAAATTTACCAAGATATTTTACTTCTTTGATGTCTACAGAATTTCATATAAAATATTATGAAAGGCCATATGTTCATACTGTAAATAACATCAAACATAAATAAGATCATTAAATCGAGAACAAAAAACACATTGATAATAGAGCTCCCCCAGTGTGGGTTAGGTCTTTAGTCCTGGTGTCAAGAGTGGGGAGGTTGCTTCATTAAATCCTGCAAGATGATGATGAGTAATCCATACATTATTTTTCATTACAAGGATAAATTCACTCAAAGAGAGTGACATGTCTCTCCATGAGACATTATGAGGAACTCTCACTCATATGGGAAAAGTCCCTCAATAAGAATGGGATGTCTCTCAAGGAGACATCTTGCTATAGGAACTCTCAATCAAATGGTCCCTCCTTCAGCATGAAAAGCTATTAAAGCCTCACATGATGTGGGATACAAGTATCCTCAAACATAATGGTAAAAAATATCTCGGCAAAAAACTCATCATCTCAATAAATCATCACTAGATCATTTACCTCCACTTCTGGTGATGGCCTAAAAATGAAAAGCTCTACTATCGCAATGGAATGCACCGGTTGATTCATCACACCTAATATTTTCAAACGACTATAAACTTGGCCCCTTTCTGAAATCATGAAATTATGGACCCTTTGGAATCTTGAAGATTCCCCCAAAGATTCCTTCTTGGATATGGCCGAAAAATCCACTGCTCAGATGGAAATTCTGAGCACGCCATTACGATCCTTGTGAAATTCTGAGAAAAATGACTATAAAGTCAAAATCATTCTGCCTATGTCAAAAATCAACCTCTAAGCAAATCCTTTAGATTCCACAAGATTCTACAAAGATTCCTCAATGTTGAATGCTTGAAATTTTGTTAGTCAGATGAGTAAATGGACCACACCATCACGTTCCCTTTGAAATTCTAGTTTAGTTGAGTATAAACTTAGCATGATTCTGTCACTGTGAATTTTTTCCTTCTAGGGAATCTTTTAAGATGCCATAGAATATTTTTGGAATATTTCTTGGTAACATATTAAAGAAAATTCCTACCTACGAATTTGTGCCCAAGAAGTGTTCCAATCTTAATTTTGTTCATGTTTCCTGGTTCGGCCACAACCCATAAGGAATTTCCCCGCTCCCCTACTCCATGCGAATGGGATATGAGAGTTTAAATAAATTATTCGTAGGAATATTTTACAATGAGTTAGTTAGCCAACTTGTTTGGTGTCATTGTATTAATTCATTGGAACATTGTGGTTGGAGGTTACATGTGCAAACCCATGAACCTCCTTTTTTTAGACATAAGTTAGACACCGTATTATTTTGGCATCATGTATAGCTATAATCATATGTCCCATAATAACCTTTTGATATATTCGTTTGATATTTGGAATTGGGCTTTATAATGTTTTTTTTGTATTTTAATATTATAACTACATTATGTATATATGTGATTTTTGTTATGTGGTTATATATAATTTTAAATTATTTTATTTTATTTTCAAGATCAATATTGTTTTTTTTTTCATTTTGGCAGGGGAAAGGAGCCAATGATGGAGTTCTATGTGTCAATGTTGATAGGATGCCATGCGGGTCCTACTTTCTGACTGGGATTCCATGTTGCACACTATGTTCCCCTCTCTTTTTCCCTATCTTGTCAAACTTTAAACTACAATAAGTTGATCATACAAATTGAGATTTGAGTGTCGTTGCACCACTCAACTTGTATCAATGAGCACTACAACTTGGTCTTTGTTTCGCTAAAATATGAAAAAATTGATCTTTGATCATTTCTTGAGCCACCTAGACCATTCCTCCCCACTGAGGATATTTTGGTCCTCCAAAAGCATGAACATAATATGGAAGTGTTGTGTTACATTATATGCAAGATAAGTGTCTTGATAGGTCACTCTTCCTTCTCCTTCACTCTTGTTCTTCAGAGTTAGAAGTGGTGAATTGACACCTAAATTCTCAACAAAAATATAGTTTAGTATTTTCAAACTACATGCTCAACTACATCACCAATCATGACCCAAGCATACCCATACTTTCCAAGAGATTATAACATACACTCCGTCTTCATGTTTACATCATAATATAAACCAACACCCCAACCACCAATATGAGGCCAGAACATCATCGTTGCTTTGGAATTTGATTGAAAAAAAATCATCACTTTTAAATTTATATCACAATTGATGATTTACAGAATGTGGGCATGAAAAGTTATGATATCTAGTAAAAAAATCTCTTACTCAACAACATGAACTACGAGGACTATGGAAGATTCACTTGTTGAACACTTGCACCAGTTGGTTTCTGCACGAGCGCTTTATCCTTTAGACACTACTCTAGATGGAGCCTCCAACACGTCACTCTTTGATGACCGGCTCTATTCCAGTGACTGCAAAAATTATTCTTCCTCCAGACCTGCTTAACCTTGTTATTTTCCTGATGTGGATAAATCCTTTTATTCCTCACCCTCTTTCTTGTTTTCATTCTATTCCAGTACTCCAAAACCACATGGTTATGAAGACCAAAAAAATTACATAGTCTTCCATGCCATGATTTCTGATAACCTTTATAAATATGGTTGTAATCAAAATTAACTCTAGAATACTAAGATTGTTACTTCTCTTATTTTTCTTTGGTGCAACACTGCCATTGAGAGCTTGCATTAGCTCTTCCTCTGAAATTTTCACAGTCATGGGAGGCTTATGATGTGTTCTAGTCATCCTCTTTCTCTGATGGCTTCGAAAATTCTTTGGAATATTCTGATACCTTTGAAAAACCTCCTTTAGTGTATCCCAAACTTTGAAATAGTGTTGGGTGTGGAGCCTGATTATCTTGTTTATTTTGTATCACAATGTTGGAACCCT
This sequence comes from Pinus albicaulis, assembly GCA_034641835.2. Taxonomy (NCBI): domain Eukaryota; kingdom Viridiplantae; phylum Streptophyta; class Pinopsida; order Pinales; family Pinaceae; genus Pinus; species Pinus albicaulis. Next base: position 1,533,954,208 of record CM076584.1, on the reverse strand, counting down.
GTACCTTAATGGGGTGGCAATTATGCCCATAATTAAATGCTACTAGGGGGGTCCAGGTGGGGATGGTTACGAATTTATGGAGCCACTACCCCCCCCACGTGTGCTCCTAGTAGTGTGTTTCAGGGCCAACACCCCCAAAGCTACAAATAGATGTAAAATTGCCTTATAAAAGGATAGTAATTTCTAGACAATCTGGGTCATTCATTAAGTAGCTGATTTGATGGCAGAAGTTATGTTTAGTTTAGGGATTTTTCACCCTAGAAGGAAAATCCTTACTTGTATGAGGGTATTGTATTGCAGCTGTGTATTGTATGTGTATTCTCGGAGCAAGAAACTGATAAAGAGATTGTGAGAGAGAATAGAGGATATTACAATAGATCTGCTGTAGGTTGTGTCTCTTCATGTTGCTGGATAATAGAAAGGAAGGACTGGCTATTCTGGGTGGACGTAGTCCAAACTAGGTGAACCACGTATATCTGTGTCTCTCTAGTTTTATGTTTTTCTTGTGTTTGTGTTTCTGCATATATATTTTATGTGTTGCATTGCCCTGTAATATGTAATTTTCTAACAAATAGAGGTCTTTGTACAACCTCCAATGGATGAGTCATTCCTTGGCCATTAATACCAAATCCTTATCCTTTATACCCCATCTTGGTAAGGAGTCTCATGCTAGTTCCTAAAATGGGTACATCCATGTTTCCAACAAAAATAGTGTCATGTGGAAAAGAAATTGAAGAACTATCAACATTTTTTACCTCAGTTGTCGATTCGAATGTAGGTGACGATGGCTTTGCTAAGCCGTCATTGCGATTCAATTTTTCCAAGGCCTCTTCTATGGCTCATAACAGAAGCTGCATCATATACTTATCCTCTTTTTCTTGTCATAGAAGTCTCCTCATTTCATAATTGTTAAGAATTATGTCATAAATAAAATAGAATTTACCGAAAGGAGTATATAAACATAAAAAATCCAGAAACAAATCACATAAACATAATGTTTAACCGGGAAAAAACCAACCAATGAAATTTCATTAACCATTGGCCAAAACCCTGGCCAATCTGGCCAAGTGAGCCTTCATCGCTCACCTCCAGGCCATCATTACAATGAAGTCTTCCCAGCCTTTTATAGGCTCTATTACATGCAATACCATGGGTCAAAACCATGGGTGCACAAAACCATGTGCCCCAAAACCACTACTGTTTACCCTAGTCAACATTGACTCTACCCTGAGTCATGTTTACCTAACAATTCCCCCCTTAAACTTGACTTGGGGATTATTGACTAAATCCAGCCAAACCTGCTAGTGAGTCAACCCAGCTCACTCTAGCTCTTCCCCCCTCAAATTTTTACCCAGGGCAATTGTTAACTTGACATCCCCCCTATCACCTAGGTCTAACCCAGACTTTACCAGTGGTTACCCAGGGGTACACATGCCATACCAGGTCTTACAGCAGTATGCCCATTTACATGTAAAAAATTAACTCCATTATAATAATTTTTTTTTTATTGTTGCTATTCTTTGTATAACCATTCTCTACATTCATGATGTCCTCTCCAAAAGAGGACATCATATTTGAATTTGCCCACCAATAAAAGAGATTAATTTTTCATGAGCGTTTCCACGACCTCTCTGCATTTCTGCCCTATGATCTCTTAACTCATGCTTTGCCACCACTATAGCATTTCGCTCCTTCAAAGATAACAACGACCATTAAAATACCACTATAGCATTGTGCTCCTTCCAAGGTGTTTCCTGATAGCATATTTCATGTCATCGAGTTTGGTGTAGTCCACAGTTCCACGTGTACCATTTCTATCATGAAACACTTCAGCAGACATCACCAGCCCATCGCATGTGATCCTTCAGGTCCTACCACGATGCTGATGAAGGTAACCATAGAGATGAAGACGTCCTTCGACCCCCATTAGAAAACTCTACTCGTATTCGACGACCATAAAATTTATATCCATCACGTCCATGAATAGCATCTTTAGCATGTACATATCTGTGGCATACCAGCCTGTCTGGTTCCTAGTCTTAGTCCCAAATCCCTCATTCTCAATGTGCTGGTAGAAATCCAGCCATGAGACTAATTTGCCACTACAACTGTGCAAAAACTGAAAATTGAACTTTCTTTCACAGGAATGTGCGGCAGCGTGGGAGCCATTACCCTTTCCTGAAATTCTATAAGATTCGTGGCCATTCAGGGCCACCTGGTTAATTATCGGTGGATCTGTGAGAAAAAAGAACTGCAAGCTCATATGGCTCAGGAAAACAAAGACCAGCAGCATGGAGCTCGAGAATGCAGGCCAGTATTTCCAGTATTCCCACGCAATTGATTCCAATCCTAAGCCATCAAGGAGTCCACACCAACTAGACAATGTTTTCCTCTGTATAACCAGAACCTACACCAAAAAATTTCGTTAGTCATGCCATCGCTAAAAGGCATGATTTCCATCTCCTTGGTATCGATGAAGTTCACCCAACTCAGAGAAACGTTGTTATCAATTATAGATCCATAGATCCACACTAGATCTACGCAGGTCCAACATCTTCTCAAGCTAATCTACACAATCAATGTCCTCCTTTACAGACACGACTTTCTTTGTGCAGCACATCAGGTTTTCTCCTCCATCGATCATAGAACTGGAATCAACCACAATCACACTAATCCCCTCACTGGATTTGAAGGAATCAATTATTTGCTTGGGCATGGACATGCTCTACTCTTTTGGCATTGAGTCCCTTTTCGCCATCTCTGTCCACGCAGAGGGACAAGATGATACGTCAACAGCCGTGGCTGTGCTCCTACAAAACTTTTACAGTGATTTCTCCCTCTACTTTCAGACGCTTCCTCAAAACCCTGATACCAATGCCCTTGGGGATCTTGGAACCCTTGCGATCCATATCTAGATCTCCATATCTAGCATATTCACATGCAGATTTAACCAGATCTAGATGCAGATCTAACATCTTCACACGTAGATCTGTCCACAAGAAAATTTCATGCAGTAGCAGCAAACTATAGATATGGAAAAATCACTAAACTTGGCTTTGATACCAATTGTTAAGAATTACTGCATAAATAAAATAGAATTTACCGAAAGGAGTATATAAACATACAAAATCCAGCAACAAATCACATAAACATAATGTTTAACCGGGAAAACCCCAAATCCAGGGAAAAACCCAACCAATGAAATTTCATTAACCATTGGCTAAAACCATGGCCAATCCGGCCAAGTGAGCCTTCACCACTCACCTCCAGGCCATCATTACAATGAAGTCTTCCCAGCCTTTTATAGGCTCCATTACATGCAATACCATGGGTCAAAACCATGGGTGCACAAAACCATGTGCCCCAAAACCACTACTGTTTACCCTAGTCAACATTGACTCTACCCCGAGTCATGTTTACCTAACAATAATTATTTTCTTGAAAGATCTAATTGATATCCTCTTATAAATGATGAGAAGATGAAGAAGAAGAAGAATGGTCACTGGAATATGGAGATGGAATATCCTTCTTTACTCTTTATTTTTCCCATTCCTCTGTTTACATCTTCTCCTCATGATATGCGTACAATTTTTGCATCATGTGTGCCATCCTGAGGAGGTACTTGTATAAATATTTTTTTTTCTCCATTTTCCTTCTTATTTCACATTAAATAATTCACACCCACAAGTTGTATCAGTGAGAAGAACACTCAGATACCGAACTTGATCTAGATCTCTCAGATACTGGAATTAAGCAAGATTGTTTACTTATGTGATGTTAGCATAATTTAATATAGAAGAGTATGAAAAGCCACATCTTCATACTGTAAATAATAGGAAACACAAATAATACCATCTAATCAAGAACACAAAACACATTGATAACGAAGTTCACCTAGTGTGGGTTACATCTCCAAGTCTAGTGTCAAGAGTGGGGAGGTCACTTCATTAAATGCTAGAAAGTGATGATGAGTACATGGTACACTCTTTGTCATTACAAGGATAAATTCCCCAATGAGAGTCACATGTCTCTCCATGAGACGTTCTCAAGAACACTCACTCATACGGGAAATTTCCCTCAAAATGAGTCGCATGTCTCTCCACTAGACGTCTTTCTATAGGAACTCTCACTCAAATGGGCCCTCCTTCGACATGAAAAAATAATAAAATGACACATGATGTGGAATATAAGTATCCTTAAAGATAATGGTGACAAGGAGCTCAACAAAAAAATCATCATCTCAGCAAATCAAGAGAAAGATATCGCATCACTTCATCATTTACCTCTAGTTTCGGGGATGGCCTATAAAGGCAAAGTTCTACTAACAAAATGAACTGCACCGCTGTGTTTTTCGTGTGAAATCATGTCAAAAGAATATAAAATTCTCCCCTTTTTGACAACGTCAATTTTTGGACCCTCGAGAATCTCAAATATTCTCCTAAATATTCCTTCCTAGAGATGGCCAAAAAATTCGTTGATCTGATGAAAATTATGAGAACACCTCTATGCTCCTTGAAAAATTCTGAGAAAAATGACTATAAAGTCGGCTTCAATCTACCTCTATAAAAAATCACCCTCCAAAGGAATCTTTTAGATTCCACAAGATTTTTCAAAGATTCCTCACTCGTCGCTGCCTAAATTTTTTGTCCTCAAATGAGGAAACAAGCCACACCATCACATTCCCTATGAAATTGTAATTCATTTGAGTATAAACTTGGCATGATTTTTTTGCTATGAATTTTTTCCCTCCAAATAATCTTTTAAGATTCCATGGAATCTTTATGGAATATTCCTTCAGAATATATTGCATAATACTCCTTCCTTGGGATTTGGGCCTAAGAAGTGTTCTACTCTTAATTCTACTCATGTGTTGTGGTTCTACCACAAGCCATTGTTCCACTCCCCCTCTCCATGTGAATGGGATATGTGAGTTTGAATAAATCATTCACAGGTGTATTTTACAACGAGTTAGTTATCCAACTTGGTTGGTGCGACTATATTAATTCATCGCAACACTATGGTTGGAGGTTATGTGGTCAACCCCACGATTTTTTTTTTTTTCAACATAAGCTAGGCAACATATTAGTTTGGCATCATGGATAGTTATAACCATATGTCCCACAGTAACCTTTTAAAATTGTCGTTTATAACCTTTTCATATTTTCATTGGTTATTTGGAAATGGGCTTTATAATTTTTTTTTAATTTGAATATTAAAAAAAAATTATATATATATATATATATAGAGAGAGAGAGAGAGAGAGAGAGAATTTTTGTTATGTGGTTATACATAATTTTAAATAATTTTATTTTATTTCAAAATTTAATATTATTTTGTTCTGTTTTTTTTTATATTTTCTGCAAGGGCAAGCAACCAATGATTGAATGCCATGTGTCACTGGTTTATGGGCTTCCATGTGGGTCCCACTTACTAATTTGGATTCCATGTGGTACACTATGAGCCTCTCTTTTTTGTGCTTTATAAATAAATAAATTCCAATAAGTTGATCATACAAACTAGGATTTGAGTCTCGTCTGTGCCACTGAAATAATATCGATGAGAACTAAAAATTGGTTTTGGTTTCACTAAAATATAACAAGTTTGATATTTGAGATTTTTTGGAGCCACTTGGATCACGTGTGTATCTGTAATATTATATTCAAGGTCATGATCATGAGCATGGGATATGCGTGCCTCATATAGAAACATTTTTACAAACATTTGTTTCACGATTGTGTAATTTTAGTTATCAATAATAATTTTCTTAAACCTCTCCTCAACAAGACACTCTCTCTCGATAATTTATTAGGAGACATTTTTTGACACAGGAAAAAATGATGTATTTTAGCTACATGCTTGCTCCTAACCTCATAAATTGGGTGGGATTTCTAATACAAAATGATCATACACACAATATTATAGATTAAATGGAATTCAACATCAATAATAATATCTACAAGAGCATCACTTTCTACTGAAAAATTCATGACACCTAAAAGGTCAAAAAAATTTCTAAAGTCCATTTCAAAAATCAAATCGTGAGAGAGCATGAAAGAAAATTTAATTTGTAGCATATCTATGTGTATTTTTCTTTGATAGTCACATGGATGGCACCAAAGTTCCAACTCAATAATATGTGTTCCACATTACATTAAGTGGCCATTTTTTCTTTGATATTACATGGTCGGTTAGCCATTTTCAATCTTCACTAGTATTAGTTAGGAGATATGGAGCTTTGAAAGGAATCATCGTGTCCCCTTCCAAGTCTATATCTCATTAGTGAGGTAAAGGGGAGGTATGAGCTGATTCAAAAACTATAAATTTAGGATGAAGGAGAGCCAAATAGAAGTATAATTCAGTGCATAGCTATGCTTCAAAAATATTTCCCAAACAATTAGCACTTATATATGAGGAATAATTCCCCATCTTGAGAGATTTTACATACACTTCTTTGAGAGAGAGAGGTTATTGTAAAAGGATTAGAGAAAGGAAATCATTGTTCGGAGATAGAGAGCACAATTTCTCATAATGTTTCTCTCCAAGTATCTTTAATAATCACATATTTTATCTCTACCGCCAATAGATAATAAATAGGACCTTTTTCTATTCTCTTTCTATAGTTTTTTTCTCCTTTCTTGTTGTTTCTTTTTATTATTTCAAACATATCATCTATGTTTTGTTTCTCCATTATTAGGGTACATTTTTGCTTCATATATGAGTGCTAATATTTTTTGTTTTTGGGACTCTTTGTAGGTAACAACCAACCTACAAAGAGAGAAGACACTTGGGACATCATTCCATGAAATTCCATACTTAAAAAAATTACGTAATTAAAAATCCATTGTTTCATAGCAACACCAAAAATATTTATATTCAATATCATTTAATAAGGTATCATGTGGAAAAAGGAGATATTGAAATAAATTTTTGTAAAAAAATGATCAAATTATTGGTATATTCACAAAAGAACTAGCAGAAGAGAATCTTCATTATATGAAAAAAAAGTTTGGAATCACCACATTAAGCTAAAATGGTAAGTGTTAAAGAGAATGCGTGATATGTAAATGCTGAAAATTTTCCACCACGTTGTTAGCATTTTTTTAGTTATGTTAACATAAATTAGGGTTCAAAATATTATTATGAAGTTAGAATGAGTCTCACTAGTTGGAATTAGACTTGAAAGGTCAGTAGAAATTTTCAGAAGTGTAGAAATATGAAGGGAATTTGAATAATTATATAAATATGAAGGTTGTATAGGAGTCCATTTATTTCCTATGCATATGAATGAGAGGAAGGACAACAATTAATATGAAGCATTAACATATTCAACTTTTTGATTCAATATTTGTATTGTTTATTGTGTTATTATAAATGTGTTTGTATCCTCATAATTTCTATATAGCTCTGATCAATCCATTCAAATTGATATGTTATTTGAAAGTAAGGAAATTCATATTGAAAATTAAAGGGCCACCTATCTATCAGAAAAAAATAGATAAATTCTAGAACAAAATTATTTAGACTTTCTTATGCTTTGTAAAATCTCGTTAAGATTAATTATCTTAATTTGGCATTATATCCTCTTTTTAAAAATTTTGTGCGATATTTTCAACCATAATATATTCCTATGAATGTAATTTGATGTTGGTATGACTAATGTGAGAGTAAGGGGCAACATCTCATCATTCATTTTCTCACATGTGAGTTGCATAACTATTTTCATTACTTTGTCTTCCATTTTTTTTGTCTTGGTACCACAACTAGGTTGAGGTCATGAGGCTCATGTGAGGATGATTTAAAGTTTCAAAGTAAATAAGTTTTATGTTGGTCCACTTGTATTGAGTTGTCGAGTGGAGTTACTAAGTGCGTGAAGTGCGCAACATAAGAGAAGATCTACTATGCATTATTAGTTGCATTTGAATTTGAATTTTTTTTTATTAGAACTGATTTAGTTATGAAGAATATTGCAGAGATAATTGGGAATGGTTTGACCACAATAATTTTTGGAGGTGATTCCATTGCTACCATGGAGAAAGTAGGTATGGCCGAGAAGAAAAGTGTTAGATATGGGATTTGTGATAGACTAGACTATATTCACACTAGTCATTTTTTTTTTTATGAAGATCAAGGTTGGGCAAATGAATCCAAATATTAGGATAATTTTTTCGCATAAATAAAGATTCATGTATTAATCTACAACCTGATTTTATCCTATGCGTGAACATCGATGGACAGAATCCTCAGAAATTATTTTCTTTGCTACCAAAATCCTTCCATGGTGGGAAATTCTATTGTGGCTTAAACCCACATTTTAACAGTATTTCATCATCACCAAAACATGTATTTGGGTCTCGAGTGGCGCATTACAATTTATGTTGGAAGAGAGTGGAAATTTTTAATGATATTTTAATACTGTAATTGGGGCATTGTTATTAATTTTGAACTAACATTAGTGAAGATTGTCATCAATACAGTCTCATTTAAATTCGAACTTCATAGACTGCTCATAGTGTCAATTTAATTAATGAAGGTTAGGCTGCATCTTAATTCAATTGGTATAGAAATTATGGTCCTCTTGCTAGAAATACTCTCTCTCTCTCTCTCTCTCTCTCTCTCTCTCTCTCTCTCTCTCTGTATATATATATATATATCTATATATATATATATATATATATATATATATATATATATATATATATATATATATATATATATATATATATATATTTCTCACGTGTGTATACATATTCGAACTTCTCATTATTCTTTCAAGTGACAAGAATTTTCAAGGATAAATCCATCGATAACAATATCATGAGTGATTGATATATTGATAACATGTAATCTCTATGAAGAAATTGAAGGTAATATGTAGAAATTTGTTGATTTATTCAAATTTTCAGTAATATGTATATTTTTTTAAATGGCTAATCCTCTAGAGAAATATTATTTAAATGAATCAAGCAAGTTAGATATGTCAAATTATGTTAATTAAATTTTTAACCTTAGGACCTTGTTGGAAGGGGAAAATGTTTAGCCTATTGTATCTAGATATAAAGTCAAACATGTAGCCCCTAACAATGTAGTCTAGGATTAGGAGCACCGTGAGATTAAAAAAAAAACACTTCTTAGAATATTTTTCCACATATAAGAGACTGCAAGACCTCCTAGGAGATGTGGGATTCCATTAAAGGGTTGTAGGAAACATACAATACAAATCAATTCTTGTTATTCAAAAGTAAATTTATTTAAATGGAAATGGATGAGAATGAGACTATAAATATCTTTATTTCTTAAATTGAATATTTGAAATGAAAACTGGGTGATATTGGTTAAAATATATCAAGCATATATCTGGAAAATGTAACATTGAATGGTATGCTAGAAGAATATTTGATGTTAATTACAGTTCTTGTAGGATGAGAAACAATATGTACATTTGATGAAATAAAAATAATTCTTCTACAAGAGGAAGAATGGAGGAAAAATCTTAATTTTAGGCCTCAAAATTGAAACTTGGTGTTGATGACAAAGTGGAAATAATCTTCGAGAGGAAATCGATGGGAACAAAATAATGGAAGGAATCCATCATATGTAAATCCACAATATGTAAAGCCACCATATGAAAAACTACATCAAGGATGAAACCACCAATGTTTTAATCTATTGTTAAAAGGAACTATGCATGTTCTTATTGTGGAAAGTTTGGAAATTATTCTAGATATTGCTTTGAAAGGTAGTATCAAGAGTCAAAACATAGAAATAGAAGGAATAATACTCATTTTTATGATAGAGTAGAGACAATGAGTTATGAATTCAATAGTCTTATATTAATTACTTCATATGTTTCCTTATCCACTCAAACAATTGACTCAAATTGTTATGAAACCAGCTCCAAAAATAGAAGAAAATATGGATCAATGCCTTATAAATAAGCCACTTTGAGGGGGAAACCTCCAATACATTACATAAATTAATAATTCTTGGATTATACAAATGACCAAAAACTCCTATCTATATATAGGAGTCCATGGGGCCACAATTTAATCCCAGTCGACCTAACAATAATAATGTAAGGGCATATTAATAACAATATGGGGGTTACAGGGGTACAACAATAATAGTAAGGGGGTTACACTGACAACAATAAGGGACTATAATAGTAATATAGGGACCTAACATGCTCATATCCTTCAAAAAAGTGTTTTCCTCATTGCTTCAGTAGCTTCAGGTGCTTCTGTATAAAATTCTCATCATCCTATATCAAATCTTCAGTGGGTCAGTTCTTCCATTTGACGAGATACTCTGAAATTGATAGATTTTGTAGCTATCGAGTTCTTGTTTCCGTGATTTCTTTAGGTTCCAATATGGTTTTTCCTTCCTCATCAAGTTCTGGAAATATTGTTTGAACTGGAAGTTTTTCCACTATAACTTTCTTTAAGCCTGAAACATGGAAAACTGGATGTACTTGCGAAGAAGCAGGAAGATCTAATTTGTATGCCATAGTAACAATATTTTTCAACACCTTGTAAGGACCATAGTACTTTAGCAATAGTTTATTATCCTTCTTATCTTGCTTGAGGGACATTTTTTTGTATGGTTGTAGATGTAAAAATACCCAGTCTCCTATATCAAAACTTCTCTCACTGCCATGTTGATCTACCTCTTGTTTCATTCGATTTTGTGCCAAATTTAGGTCATCCTTTAAGAGTTGAATAACTTATTGTTCATGCTCGATGTGATCTTCCATTTCTTGAACCCTATAATTTTCCTTTCAAGAATATGTGATGGATGGTGGATGATATCCATAAACTGCCATAAATGGGGTAATTTTTGTTGTAGTATGGGAGGAAGTGTTACATAAAGAATAGATAGATTAAATGAAAGAATATTATGTGTCCATAATGAAAAATTATACCTAGGAATAAACACAAATGACTGCAAATAAAGTTCTCATAGTGTGAAATTGGTTGTTCATATAGAAATTTAATTTTGCTGGTAGTATAAACAAATTGTATAGAAATATTAATTGAAAAATGTTATTCACAATAATAGGGAATTGATTATGAATATGTTGTTTCTCCTATAGGTAATCTAAAAAATAATAATATTATGGTTTCATTAGCTACAAAACATAATTGGAAACTACATCAATTAGATTTCAAGAATGTTCTTTTGAATGGGGAATTAAGGGAAGTATATCATGTTCACCTAGGAGGATTTTTAAAAAAGGGTAAAGATCATCTTTTTTGTGAGTTAAAAAAATATTTGTATGGACTAAAACATGCACCAAGATCTTGGTATGTGAAGACCAACTCTTTCTTTCTTGAGAAATATTTTATGAAAAGTAAAAGTGATCCTAACTTGTATATCAAGTTATATCAAAAGGAGCATGTTGGTTTGATTTCCTTGTACATTTATGATATGATTATAGTAGGCATTGCTTCTAAGTTAATTCAATAAATTACAAGACAAATGTTTCTAGTTTTTAGATGAAATACCTTGGTGAATTGTATTATTTTTCAGGTCTTGAAATATGGAGAGAATTCTTTCAACCAATGGTCACACAAAGAAAATATACAACCAAAATACTTAAAATGTTAATTATGAATCAATGTGAATACATTTAATCTCTTTAGAATAGAATGATAAACCCTACAAAAATGATGGGAAAAAATAATCCCACGGCACATGGTATGATTATTTGGTGATAATTCTAAACTATATCATTATTACCAACCTAGAAATAACATACTTATCCAACATATTTAATCATTTCATGGCCAAGCCTCATGAGATCCAATGGAAAGAAACAAGTAGAGTCCTTAGATATGTGAAAGGAACTTCTAATTTTGGCATTAAATATATTAATTAATTTGATGGTGATTTGACAAGTTATTCTGATTTGGATTCAACTTGAAATCGTGATTATAGAAAATAAACCATAGGATATGCACTTAACCTTGGATATGAGATCGTGTCATGGATCACAAACGAACAACCAATTGTTTCTTTGTCATCAATAGAATCTAAATAGAAATCCTTATATAGTGCTACTTCTAAAGAAGTTTGGTTGAGGTAGGTTCTTGAAAATGTAGATAAGAACGAAATATTTCAATGGTTATCAAATGTGATAATCAAAGCTCCATAAAACTAGCCATAAATATTTTTTATCATGTTATCTCAAAGAACATTGAGAAGGACCGTGATTTTGTGATGGAGAAGATGCATTCAAAGGAGACTGATTTAATTTATTTTAGTACAAATGAATATAAGGCCCACAAAGCCTATTAGAAAGATAAAGTTTGAAATATTTAGAAAGTAATTAAGTGATATATATAACACATTTATCCATTAGGGAGGAGTCATAAAGAGTAATGGAGAAATTTTCAAACATTATTATTTAGACTTGCTTATGAGTTCTTAAATCCTAATTAAAAGTTGGTATTCTTAGTTAAGTTTTCGATCCTATTTTTAAGAATTATGTTCAAGTTATCAAACCATAATATATTCCTATAAATATAAGTGGATGTTGGTCTTATGAATGCAAGAGTGAGGGCTAGCCACTCAATGTGAGCATTGTCTCACCTGTCAGTTGTATCATTAATGTCATTACTTTTTCTTCCATTGTTTTCTTTATCTATATAAAAATATTTATTCTGTATAATCAATATTTTCATTTTATCTTTCATCATGTCAATTTAAAAAAAAAAAATCAACATAACTCATAACTTACAAGTATGTAATGTCATTATTCAGCTGTAATAGTGGCAGAATTTGTAAACCAATTGATTTTCTAACTCATATGAGTATAAGGGAATGAGTCATTCAATTACAATCATTTTCCAAATTTTACACTCAAACAAAATGAATACTAATATTTTAAAATATTTGATAAAGGTTTGTTTTCAATTGAGAAACAATATCATTGAACTAGTCAATTTTGTCGAAGTTCAAGGGGGTAAAGTTTTCTAAAAAATGAAACTTGTGAAGTTTGTTAGTAGGTGGCATATATATGCACATAGGTAGGTAGCTTGCACATAGGTAGGTATATTTTCATGAAGCTCAAGCATTAATATTCCACCTCACTAGCACATAAGGATACATTGAAAAACTCGTTTGCATTTTCCCATAAAATCCTTTCTATTTAATGCGTGGTACATATTTTCTATAATAAAAGCATGTGCTTATGAACATAATATTAGGAAAGATTATATTATATTGTCTATGTAATGAACACTGCTTATTGTGTTCTCTGATACATATAATTTATACACTTAGCATGCAGAACTTATTTTTGTTTACAATAAGCGAAGTTTGGAAAATTCTATTGTACAATAAATTCAAATATTTGCATAAGAAATGGATTAAAAAAATTATGATTAGTGTTTTTTTAAAGTATTTGAAGATAATGCAACCATATATAATATTTACAAAATAATTCTAAATTAACAATTCTTTTACATAAATATATTAATATTTGTTTAAGTCAAATAATTTTAGTTATATAATTTATTCAATTTAGAAGAAATCTCAAACATGGATTAACATAGGAGCTAAATTCAATTAATTAACAATATTATTTGACGATGATGAATACCACGTAATAACCACAATACAAGTAGAGGATAATATCATAAAAAACATCCCTTAACAAGTATTTCTTTTGATATATAATCTCTATCAAATGAATCTTCATCCACATCCACTTTGAAACCTTGTAACTTGAGCCTCTTCACACATCCATCCATATTGAGCTACTATTTGACTCCTTGAAAATACAATTGCTTCAATCCATCAATTCATTGTTTGTAATGAGTGAACTACTAGTCATTCTCGCGACATAATACATGTCCTAACACTATGTTTGCGAGTGATTTAGGACAAAAATGTAGATATTCAATGTGTCTAGAGTCCATCTTACAAAATTACCTATTTATCTATATTAATCACATAAATATTACAAAACCAAACCCATTTTAAAAACTATAGACACAATTACCAATAGTGTTCGTACAACACCACATTTACAAAGGAGCACAAGCACTTTATCCATGTCACCCTATTGAGTGATCCTCAAGGTTTATTTCAATTGGTCGAGGTCCCATTGCTAAAGCACCTTTCCAACACATTACAAAAGAGCACAAGCACTTTAGCCATGTCATCCTATTGAGTGAGGCCATAGGGTTATTTCAATTCGTGGACGTCCCATTGCTAAAGCACCTTTCCATTGGGATGTCAAGGGTTCAATTCACCTAAAGGCCCTTCAGGTTAGGCTCTAATTAGTTTGGACAGGAGGTGTGATCCCTTCATGTAGACATACCTCAAAGGAAAGGAAAAAATAAAATATCTTATTAAACAGGCTATAAAGCTACATAACAAAACCAAAAGGATATGCATTGAGCACAAATCAACAAATTCCTTTCTAGACACTCTATAAGGGTTTAACACCTATGTCCACAACTGTAAATCAGCTCTTGAATGACATGGAAAAGGGATTTTGGCATGTTAATAGGGGCTCGGAAACTTTGGCTTGCATTATTTATTGTAGATAGGTGGTAGAAACATTATGGAAATTTATCAAAGGATGTGCAATCTACAGGTGAATAGTCTTAGTGAATTTTTTGAGGAGGCAAGACTTCACAAAACAACTAGTTTCTTACTCAAGATCCATAATAAGAGCTAACATGGAAAGAAATTGAATAGGGATTAAGTTATCATTTGTTGGTCTCTTATACAGGAAGGTCTAGTGAACAAAATTAAAATCCATTCATTCATTCATTGTGTAAATAATCTTCTAAGGGGCACTCTATAGCACCATCTTCACACATGTATATACTTTAATACACTTTAGCTCAAAATATGTTCAGTAAAACAAAATTACCATAATTATAAGATAGAAAACCATCAACCAAAAACAAGAGCTAAAGTACATCAACAATTGTTCTAACCTTTGTGTGAATTTGTAACCAACAATATTAGTGATCACACATTGATACACCATTCTTCACACAAAAAAAATAAAATAAAATAAAATAACTAAATAAAATATAAAAAATAAATCAGAATTATAATTTCACACAAAAATATTCATAATTCATTCATTTAAATTTTATAATTCATTTAATTGAGAAAATATATCAACCATATACCAAGTTGAATGCAATTAACTAACCACTCTAAAATAAAAATGAATATCCACAACAATATTTATTATTATTTTTTTTTGCATATTTACCAATGCTTTACCTCTATATATGAAACCAGTGAAAAAACTTATCACGCCTGTCATCGTATTTTGTGATAAACCTATTGGTAGTTAGATATCAAATCAACTCCCATGGCAATTCAGGGTTGTAAAGAAGCACTGTTAGATGCATCAAGTTACATGTTATCTTCATTTCAAATAATTTTATTTATTCAGTAAGACAAATTCCGTGGATTTTAGGGAGAATGAAACTGTAAAGCAGTTTTCGTATTAGGCGTTATAGGTAGGTAGAGAAATAGAATGAAAGGACGCAAACCAGATAAAGAAGATTGTGAAAGCTAGTTCGATTTCAACGAGCCTTGAAATATAATTCATAATTTTCATTATTTAGGTTTACACTTTGAACAAATTCATATAAATTTTTAATTAATTAAAAAAAACCAAAAACATGAAGGAGCAGGACTGCACAACATAGTAGATGAAAGAGTTGGACTGCGCTTAAAATAAATAGCAGTCTGGTGCTGTTTGTGCTGTAAACATGAACCTGGGTTATGTATTCCAACCTGGGTTCTCAGCTTAAAGGTGGATATGGATATGAATTTTCAGATTATTATGACTAGCATAATCACTTTTACCAATGTGATTGATATAGGGATAAGTCTATATGAAATAGATTTACAATCACATTCACTAATGTGTTTGATATACGTGGATAGGCCTATATCCACCACCCACTACATACATTTTACCAAAATAATCATTATATATTTATGAATATAATTAGCAATATATTTTATATATCTACTTGTAATATATTAATAATATAAACTATATTCATACTATATATTAAACTAATATATATATATATATATATATATATATATATATATATATATATATATAATATTTTATTATTTGATAATAAAATATTATTAAATTTTTTCAATACATTAATAGTTATAACTCAAACTATACTAAAATTAAAATATAACATAATATTAATATTTTATTACTATTTATAATAAGTATATATTTCTTATCAATATACCAAAGGAATTAATAAGCCCAAGGGTCTAATATCATAAACCCAAGGAATTGGTGAACCCAAGGGAAAAAATATTAAAAGACTAACACATCAATAAGTGCAAGGGGTCCACATTAAAAAGAGAAGAGACTAATAAAGTCTACGAATTAATATTTGAAATGCAAATGAATGATAAACTCACATGATTATTAATATTATAAACCTAAGAGAACAATGAACTTTAGTGTTTTTTAATATTATAAACGGAATGAATTAAAAAACTAAATGATTAATATAACCAATGGATTGATATTAAAAAACCAAGGGATTAATAAGGCCAATGGATTAATATTAAAAAGACACGAAATTAATAAACCCTAAAAATTAATATTTTAAACTAAAAAACCTAGGATATTAATAAACCATAATAATCAATATTTTAAGCTCAAAAGATTAATAAACCTAAGGGATTATTAATATTATAAACCAAAAGAACCAATAAAAGCAAGGAATTAATATTATAAATCAAATGAATCGATGAACCCAAAGGATAAATATTAAAAACCTATGGGATTAATAAGGCTAATGGATCAATATTAAAAACACAAAATATTAGCAACCCTTAAAAATAAAGTTTTAAAACTACAAAACATAAAAAATTAATAAACCCTAATAAATAATAATTTAAATTAAATAAATTAATAAACCCAAAGCAATATTAATATTATAAACGAAAAGAAGTAATAAACCCAAGGGTTTAATATTGTAAACCAAACTAATTGGTGAACCCAAGGGATAAATATTAAACCAAGAAATTAATAAACCCTAATAAGCAATATTTTAAATTAAGATATTAATAAACCCTAAGAATTAATATTTTAAAATCATGAGATTAATAAACCCAATGGGTTATTAAAATTATAAACAAAAACAACTAATAAACCCAACGGTTTGATATTACAAACCAAAGGAATTGGTTAACCCAAAGGATAAATATTAAAGACCTAAGTGATCAATAAGGCCAAGCGGTCAATATTGAAAACGCAAAAGATTAATAAACCCTAAGAAATAATATTTTTAACTCAAAAACCTAAGAAATTAATAAACCCTAAGAATTAATATTTTTAACTCAAGGGATTTTAAGACCCAAGGGTGGGTTCATAATACAAATGAAAAGAACTAATAAACCCAAGGGTTTCATATTATAAACCCAAGGAATTGGTGAACCCAAGGAATAAATATTAAAAACATAAGGGATCAATAAGGCGAATGAATCAATATGAAAAATAGAAGATAGTAATAAAGCCTACAAATTAATATCTTAAACAAAAAGGTTTGATAAACTCACATGATTATTAACATTATAAACTCAGGGGGGAAATATTAAACCTAAGAGATTAATATTATAAACCTCAAGTGTATAAAAACCTTTAGATAAATATTATAAGCTGTAAAATAAATATGATTGAGCATGCTTGATTTAAACATTGAGACAATTATTGTCACAATGCGATGTTGGATGAATAATGACCATGGTTTTCCATGGTTGATTTTCATATTGAGAGAATCTTTGCCACAATGTGACATTCGACCATGAAAGACCTTGATGGGCTATGACTAACTATGGTTAACAATGGTAGCCCATAGCTCATTTTCATATTGAGACAATGTTTTTCATAGTGCGACATTGGACTATGCATTAATATTAAAGTGTACGACTAATATTTAACACCTAATATTACCAACCCAAGAAATTAAAAAACTCAAGGGATTAATAAAACTTAAGAATTAATATCTTAAACTCAAAACCTAAGGATTAATAATTTAAACTTGAGATTAATAAACCGAATAAATTATTAATATTATTAACCAAAATAACTAATAAACCTAAGGGTTTAATATTATATACCAAAGGAATTGGTGAACCTAAGGGATAAATATTAATATTATAAACTAAGAAAATAATACATCATAAGAATTAATATTTTAAACTCAAGAGATTAATAAACCCTAGGAAATAATATTTTATACTAAAGAGATTAATAAACTCACTGGGTTATTACTATTATAAACCACAATAACTAATAAACCCCAAACATTTAATATTACAAACCAAAGGAATTGGTTAACCCAATGGATAAATATTAAAGACCTAAGGGATAAATAATGCCAAGGGATCAATATTAAAACACAAAAGATCAATAAAACCTAAGAATCAATATTATGACTAAAAATATTATAATCTCTATTTTTATAAACTCTAATATTAAACACAATATTAATTTTTTTCAATTCATTAATAGTTACAACTCAAACTATACTAAAATTAAAATATAACATAATACTTGTATTTTATTACTATTTATAATAAGTATATATCTCTTACCAATATACCAAGGGATTATTAATATTATAAGACAAAGGAACTAATAAGTCCAAGGGTCTAATATAATAAACCCAAGGAATTGGTGAACCCAAGGGAAAAAATATTAAAAAGATAACACATCAATAAGCCCAAGGGGTCCATATTAAAAAGAGAAGAGATTAATAAAGTCTAGGAATTAATATTTTAAATACAAATGAATGATAAACTCACATGATTATTAATATTATAAACCGAAGAGAAAAATCAACTTTAGGGATTTTTAATATTATAAACCCAATGAATTAAAAAGCTAAATGATTAATATACCCAATGGTTTGATATTAAAAACCCAAGGGATTAATACTAAAAAGACACGAAATTAATAAACCCTAAGAATTAATATTTTAAACTCAAAAACCTAGGATATTAATAAACCATAATAATCATTTTTTTAAGCTCAAAAGATTAACAAACCCAGGGGATTATTAATATTATAAACCAAAAGAACAATTAACAAAAATACACAGCCAAGAACACCAGCAAACGTGAGACAAAGCTCACACAACTCAATGAATATAATTGCTCAATTACATCATCCTTAAATAAGAAACTCACTCACCTAATCTTCCTGAAAAAGAGGAAACAAACCTGAATAGATGGAACTGATTTCTAAATGCACACTCCTGTTCAACAAACCAAAACTAAATCTATTTCTAGATTATTCTCACATTCTCCCTTAATGGAGAAATGGATTTTCTACAATACCTAACTGACTTCTAAAAACTTCAAATTTGATTTTACCAAGGGGCTTAGTAAATATATCAGCCACATTATCCTTGGTGTTACAAAATATCAATTCAATTTCATTCGACTCAATTTTTTCACGTACAAAGTGGTACTGTAACTCAACGTGTTTTGTTCTAGCATGGTAAACTAGATTATGTGCTAATTTGATAGCACTCTGATTATCACAATTGATACATGTTGAACCACTTTGCGCCTCTTCAAGATCTGCAAGAATTCTCCGCAACCAAATAGCTTCACAGGTGGCATTGGTCAAAGCTTTGTACTCTGATTCTATTGATGATAAAGAAATAGTTGGTTGTTTCTTACTACTCCAAGATACGACCCCTGATCCAATATGAAATGCATAGCCAGAGGTAGATCGTCTGTCATCTGGATTTCCTGCCCAATCTGAATCAGAAAAACCTGTCAGTGCAACATCAGATCCATCAGTATACATAATACCAAGATTCACTGTTCCCTTTAAGTATCGGAGAACTTTCTTTGCAGCATTCCAGTGATTTCCTGAAGGCTTAGCCATGAATTGACTAAGGATACTGACTGAGTATGCAATGTCTGGTCTGGTAGTGGTGAGATAGTTCAAACTTCCCACTAACTGATGATATAATGTTCCATCTGCCTCTTTCGATCCATCTTCTTTGTACAACTTTGCATTCTGTTCTAAGGGAGTTGACATAGCTTTGCAATCTGTCATATTGAATTTTTTAAGAATCTCCTTAGTATATTTGCTTTGAGTGATCAAAGTTTTACCAGGCTCTCTCCATACCTCAATTCCTAAACAATAATGCAATTCACCCAAATCTTTCATTTCAAATTCCTGTGACAACTGTACTTTAATTTCTTCAATTAACTTGTGAGCACTCCCTGTGATTATGAGATCATCCACATACAAAGATATTAAAGCAACATTTCCTTTTTCATCTTTCTTAACATACAAGTTAGGATCATTCTTGCTTTTCACAAATCCATTCTGAAGAAAGAAGGTATCAATATTTACATACCATGATCTCGGTGCCTGTTTCAAACCATACAATGCCTTTCTTAACCTGCAAACCAGATGCTCCTGTCCCTGTTTGACAAACCCTTCAGGTTGAACCAAATAAACTTCTTCCTTTAAATCACCATTTAGAAAAGCAGATTTGACATCCAATTGATGTATATTCCAATTATGTTTTGTGGCTAAGGCAATCAGTAATCTAATTGTATTCAACTTAGCTATTGGTGCAAAAGTGTCTTCATAATCAATTCCCTCCTTTTGAGCATATCCTTTTGCTACTAATCTTGCCTTAAATTTATCAATTGTACCATCTGCTTTAAATTTCAATTTGTACAACCATTTTCTTCCAATTGGAACTTTATTTTTAGGAAGTTCCACTAATTCCCATGTTTGATTTTTCATAAGAGAAGCATACTCATCATTCATAGCATTAATCCATGGTTCATGTTGTTTAGCCTGCTCATAATCAATTGGTTCTTCAACATTCATTATATTAGTCATTAAGGCATAGTCTCTATACCTTGCAGGAAGCTGAGTCTGTCGGGACGATCTTCTTGGTGCTTCAATGCCTGTGGGTGTTCCATCCATGATTCGTCGGCTTTGAGGTGAACCACCCCCTTGTGATGACTCACTGCTGCTAGATGTGCTCATAGTGCTGCTCTCATCCTGATCCTGTACCTGTACCTGTACCTGTTCCTGTTCCTGCTTAATCAAAGTATCAAGTTTGACATGTGCATCATTAGATATATGCCATGCATCATTCTTTGTATTACTTTTATCAGCCTGCTCATGAAACAACACATCACGACTTGCAAATAGTTTATGGGAACTTGGATCAAACAATTTATAGGCCTTTTGATCCGTACAATATCCAATGAAAACACACTTGATTGACTTGGCATCAAGTTTTCTTCTGTTAGCCTTAGGAATATGAGCAAAAGCAGTACATCCAAAGACTTTGAAATGACTCACATCAGGTTTATAACCATGAAGAACCTCAAAAGGAGTTTGAAAACTAATTGCTTAGTGGGACATCGATTCTTCAGATAAACAGCAGTGTTAATGGCTTCTGCCCAGAAACCATTAGAGATGTTCTTACCTTGCAGCATACTACGAGCAGATTCCACCAAGGTTCTATTCCATCGCTCAGCAACCCCATTTTGCTGAGGGGTATGTGGCACTGTGAACTGTTGTTGAATTCCATTAGATTTACAATAGGTGTTAAATGCTTTTGACTTATATTCACCCCCTTGATCAGATCTGAGTATTTTAATGCACTTGCCTGTTTGTTTTTCAACCATAGTTAGAAACTCTTTAAAATACTCAAATATGTCATTTTTCCTTCTAATGAAATAGACCCAGGTATACCTAGATTTATCATCAATAAAAATAACAAAGTATGAAGCACCACCAAGAGACCTAGTTTGCATAGGTCCACATACATCAGTGTGAATTAATTCAAGTATATCATACTTTTGTTTCTCAGTATGAACCGGAAACTCTTCTCTATGCTGCTTACCAAGTGCACAAGCTTCACATGGTAAATGTTCACACTTCATAACAGGAAGACCTTCAACCATTGATTTCCTTTGCAACAACGATAAATCATTGTAATTTAGGTGCCCATACCTGTGATGCCATAATTCTGTTGTCGATGTCTCTTTGGATGTCAATGCAACATGGCGCTTCACTGTCACATCCAATCTGTATAATCCTCCAACCCTGGTACCTGTAGAAACAACCCTGTAGTGGTCCTGAACATCTTTCACAATACACCCCAATTTACCAAATTCCACTTTTAAATGATTATCAGTGATAGTGGAAACATATATCAAATTCTTTTTGAGAGCAGGTACATACATCACATTATGAATCTGTCGCATTTGTCCATTAGGTAAGTACACATTTATTATGCCATAGCCTTGAACTTTAAGTGACCTGTCATCTCCTAGGTAAATGTGTGTACCATCAGATTTTTCATAATATTTATCATACCATTCTTTATTACAAGTCATGTGTGCAGATGCACCAGAATCGATGAACCATGCATTCTCATCATCAGTTTCAGCAGACAATGCAGCATTAGAAAGAAATAACTTAAGATTTTTAAATCCATCATTCACTGAGGTGTCTCTGTTTATGTAATTTCCATTATGCCTTCTATGTCTTTGATTTGATTCATTATTCTTTCTTCTATAGCAATCTTTAGCCAGATGTCCAGGTTTTCCACAATAATCACATTCAATGTTCCTCTTAACATAAGAATCAGGAGGTGCCATACCTTTCTGCTTTGCTTGAAATCGGCCTCTGTTCCTGTCCCATGGTCTCCCTCGGAATGATCGTTTGCCTCTTGCAATCAAAGCCAAATCAGAACCATTTGACTCCAGGTCAAAATTTTTCATGCGCTCTTCTTCTTGAAGAAGAATTCCAGCCAATTCTTCAAATGTAGGAGGTGTCGGTCTAGCTGAGAGAGCTGAAATAAATACTTTATAGTCTGGAACTAACCCCTTTAAAGCAACAGTTACCAAGTCTGTACTAGACACTTTTTCACCAATATCACCTAGTTTATCACTCAGGTCTTTAATTCGGGAAACAAAGTTGCTAATGGTCTCATGGACTTCCATTTTAATAGATAGCAGCTTTGTTTTTAAAAATAAAATACGGTTTGCATTAGTCGTTTCATACAAACCTTTAAGCGTGTCCCAAGTCGCCTTGGAAGTTTCACAGTCCCGAATGTGAGGAATAATATTGTCCTTCACTGACATGCGTAGCAGCACCCTTGCTTTCATTTCACGCTTCTCCCAATCTTGAGTGGCAGCAGGAGGTTGAGGCTTGGGCTCATCACCTTTGACAATCGTCCAGAGATTGTATGCCTCCAGTACTGTTATGAGCTTAAATTTCCAGTTTACATAATTTTCTCCATCAAGTTTCGAAGACTCATTTAAATATGTATCTGCAAGGGGATTAGCCATTTCTCCACCAATGACCAAATTCAAAAAAAAATTGCAAGCTTTTCTCACACTCTATTTAGTTTGATGTTTTTTTTTAAAAAAAAACTTCAAACTTGCTCCCCTTTTGTTAAAAAAAATGATGAGAACAAAGATGAATCTGCTATGCACCAACGCACAACAAAAACAAACGCCACACAAAACCGTTTCAAAAAAAAATATATGCTTTTTCAAACTTCGGCCTGTCAACGCCTTTAACTTCAGAATGCAGTAAATAGTATCAAAACACCTCACTCGGCAAACTGGCAATGCTCTCAAAAAAATGCGCAGACAAGGTATGGATTCCGTGGTGCGGTATGCGAAAAAGGTATGCGAAAAATGCTGGCAATGCAAACGCTGGCAAAAAAACCCGACCAGCAAAGCGTGACTGCGCTGGCAGAAAAAAAAATGACCAGCAAAGATACAGTACGCAGGCATTCGTTTTTAACCATTCAACGAATATCCAGATTCGTTTTTTTTCAGCAAACTTTTAAAGCTCCACGCATCGGAAAAAAAAACACACGTACTGGCAAGAAAAAATCGACCAGCAAATTATGAAATCGGAAGCGCACGACAATGCTTCCGCTGTGCCACGGTGGGTTTGTGGAAGAGTCAAACAAACGCAGGCAAGTCGACCAGCAGGCCTATGCATGAACCTGTGCTCCACGCGCTGTTATGAACAGATCTATCCGTGGGCGAGCAACCTCCGTGGGTGAGGTATCGACTGGTGTTTTCGTGCCCCACTATTTTATTGCCTGCACGTATCAATACAGCAAACAGCTGCGGATCTCTTAATCAACGCGTTCCTTTGAAACTGCTTTCGAGGGCGGACAGCATATATCTAAACTCAGCGTTACCACAATTCAATGTCGACTTGGACTTGGACTTGGACGCTATGCCTTCACGAACAGCACCTCCACGATGGGTTTAGACAGCGGATGAGCCAGAGCTCAATCCAATACCCAATTGACCTGACCTAACTTGCTCTGATACCAAATTAACAAACAAAACAAACACAGCTATAAAACACCAGAAACGTGAGACAAGCTCACTCAACACAATGAATATAATTGCTCAATTACATCATCCTTAAATAAGAAACTCACTCACCTAATCTTCCTGAAGAAGAGGAAACAACCCTGAATAGATGGAACTGATTTCTAAATGCACACTCCCGTACAACAAACCAAAACTAAATCTATTTCTAGATTATTCTCACAAGAACCAATAAGAGCAAGGGATTAATATTATAAACCAAAGGAATCAGTGAACCCAAGGGGTAAATGTTAAAAACGTACGGGATCAATAAGGCCAATAGATCAATATTCAAAACACAAAATATTAATAAACCCTAAAAATAAATTTTTAAAACTAAAAAACATAAAAAGTTAATAAACCCTAATAAATAATAATTTAAATTAAATAGATTAATAAACCCAAGACATTATTAATATTATAAACCAAAAGAAGCAATAAACCCAAGGGTTTAGTATTATAAACAAAACTAATTGGTGAACCCAAGGGATAAATATTAATATTATAAACCAATAAATTAATAAACCCTAATAAGCACTATTTTAAACTCAAGAGATTAATAAACCCTAAGAATTAATATTTTAAACTCAATAGATTAATAAACCCAAGGGGTTATTAATATTATAAACAAAAACAACTAATAAACCCAACGGTTTGATATTACAAACCAAAGGAATTGGTGAACCCAAAGGATAAATATTAAAGACCTAAGAGATCAATAAGGCCAAGTGGTCAATATTAAAAACACAAGAGATTAATAAACCCTAAGAAATAATATTTTTAACTCAAAAACCTAAGAAATCAATAAACCCTAAGAATTAATATTTTTAACTCAAAAGACTTTAAGACCCAATGGTGGGTTCATATTATAAACGAAAAGAACTAATAAACACAAGGGTTTTATATGATAAACCCAAGGAATTGGTGAACCTAATGGATAAATATTGAAAACCTAAGGGATCAATAAGGCAAATGGATCAATATGAAAAACAGAAGATATTAATAAAGCCTACAAATTAATATCTTAAAAAAAAGGTTTGGTAAACTCACATGATTATTAATATTATAAACTCAGGGAGAAAATATTAAACCTAAGAGATTAATATTATAAGCCTTAAGTATATAAAAACCTTTAGATGAATATTATAAACCGTAAAATAAACATGATTGAGCATGCTTTATTTAAACATTGAGACAATTGTTGTCACAATGCAACGTTGGATGAAGAATGACCATGGTTTTCCATGGTTAATTTTCATATTGAGACAATCTTTGTCACAATGTGACATTCGACCATGAAAGACCTTGATGGACTATGACTAACTATGATTAACAATGGTAGCCCATAGCTGATTTTCATATGGAGACAATGTTTTTCATAATGTGGCATTGGACCATGCATTAATATTAAAGTGTACGACTAATATTTAACACCTAATATTACCAACCCAAAGAATTAGAAAACTCAAGGGATTAATCAACCTTAAGAATTAATATCTTAAACTCAAAACCTAAGGATTAATAATTTAAACTCAAGATTAAAAAACCAAATGAATTATTAATATTATAAACCAAAAGAACTGAAAAACCCAAGGGTTTAATATTATATACCAAAGGAATTGGTGAATTCAAGGGATAAATATTAATATTATAAACTAAGAAATTAATACATCTTAAGAATTAATATTTTAAACTCAAGAGATTAATAAACCCTAAGAATTAATATTTTATACTAAAGAGATTAATAAACTCAATGGGTTATTACTATTATAAACCAAAATAGCTAATAAACCCCAAGTGTTTAATATTACAAACCAAAGGAATTGATAAACCCAATGGATAAATATTAAAGATCCAAGGGATAAATAATGCCAAGGGATCAATATTAAAATGCAAGAGATCAATAAAACCTAAGAATAAATATTATGAATCTAAATATTATAATCCATGTTTTTATAAACTCTAATATTAAACACAATATTATAAACCCAAATATTATAAACCAAATATTAAACCCTAATTCCAAACCTTATATACCACAATCTATATTATAACCCAACATATTATGCCATAATGTAAATCATAATATCAAAACTCAAAAGATTAATAAACCCAAGAGATTATTAATATTATAAACTGAAAGAACTAATAAACGCAAGGCTTTAATATTATAAACCAAAGGAATCAGTGAACCAAAGGATAAATATAAAAAAACTACGGGATCAGTAAGGCCAATAGATCAATATTAAAAACAAAAAAAGATTAATAAACCCTAAGAATAAAAAAATTAAACTCAAAAACCTAAGAAATTACTAAACTCTAATAATTAATATTTTAAATTAAATAGATTAATAAACCCAAGACATTATTAATACTATAAACCAAAAGAAGTAATAAACCCAAGGGATAAATATTAATATTATAAACCAAGAAATTAATAAACCCGAATAATTAATATTTTAAACTCAAGAGATTAATAAACCCTAAGAATTAATATTTTAAACTCAAGAGATTAATAAACCCAAGGGTTTATTAATATTATAAACAAAAAGAACTAATAACCCCAAGGGTTTGATATTACAAACCAACGGAATTGGTGAACCCAAGGGATAAATATTAAAGACCTAAGGGATCAATAAGGCCAAGGGATCAATATTAAAAACAAAAGAGATAAATTAACCCTAAGTATTAATATTTTTAACTCAAAAACCTAAGAAATTAATAAACCCTAAGAATTAATATTTTTAACTCAAGCGATTTTAAGACCAAGGGGTGGTTTAATATTATAAATGAAAATAACTAATAAACCCAAGTATTTTATATTATAAACCCAAAGAATTGGTGAACCCAAGGGATAAATATTAAAAACATAAGGGATCAATAAGGTGAAGGGATGGATATGAAAAACATAAGAGATTAATAAAGCCTACAAATTAATATCTTAAACAAAAATGTTTGATAAACTCACATCATTATAAATATTATAAACTCAAGGGAATAATATTAAACCTAACATATTAATATTGTAAATATTACTTGTATATAAAAACCTTTAGATAAATACTATAAACCGTAAAATAAACATGGTTGAGCATGTTTGATTTAAACATTGAGATAATTTTTGTCGCAATGCGACATTGGCTGAAGAATGACCATGGTTGATTTTTATATTGAGAAAATCTTTGTCACAATGTGGCATTCAACCATGGAAAACCTTTATTGACTATGACTAACTATGTTTAACAATGGTTACCCATGGTTTATTTTCATATGAAGACAATGTTTTTCATAATGTGACCTTGGACTATGCATTAATATTAAAGTGTACGACTAATATTTAACGCCTAGTATTACCAACCCAAAGAATTAGAAAACGAAAGGGATTAATAAACCCTTATAATTAATATCTTCAACTCATAACCTAAGAAATGAATAAACCATAAGAATTAATAATTTAAACTCAAGATATTAATAAACCAAGGGTATTATTAATATTATAAACCAAAATAACTAATAAACCAAGGGTTTAATATTATAAACCAAAGGTATTGGTGAAACAAAAGGATAAATATTAATATTATAAACCAAGAAATTAATAAAGCATATGAATTATTATTTTAAACTCAAGAGATTAATAAACCCTAAGAATTAATATTTTAAACTCAAGAGATTAATAAACCCAAGGGGTTATTAAAATTATAAACCAAAAGAAGTAATAAACCCAAAGGTTTAAAATATTACAAACCAAAGGAATTGGCGAACCCAAGGGATAAATATTAAATACATAAGGGATGAATAAGGCTAAGGGATAAATATTAAAAACATAAGAGATCAATAAACCCTAATAATAAATATTATGAACCAAAATATTATAATCCCCAATGTTATAAACTCTAAATATTAAATACAATATTATAAACCCTAATATTAAACCCAAATAGTATAAACCAGATATTAAACCCTAATTATAAACCCTATATATTAGAATCTATATTATAACCCAACATATTATTCCATAATGTAAATCATAATATTAATACCAAATATTATAAGCCCAATATATATTAAACGCTCAATATTATAAGCTATAATATCAAATGCAATATTATAAGCCTTATTATTAAACCCAATAATATAAACCTAAATAATATAAACCTTAATATTATACCCAAATATTAGAAACCCTCATCTTATAAACCACAAATATTATAGACCCAGATGTTATAAACGTTATAACACCCACATTAGTAAATGTGTTTCATATATGTTGATTAGTGTATATTAAGCACACTCATAACCTAAATAGGCAATGTTCTTGCATAATTTATACTAGATACTATATTACAAAGTGAACTATATTATAGATCTAACAACTCAAAGGATTATTAAACTTAAGGGATCATATATTAAGCACTAATAATATTGACATATTAATATTATAAAACCAAGGCATTAATAATCCAAAGGCATTAGCATTATAAACCCAAGGTATTAATATTATACAATGAAGGGATTATATATACTATAAACCCAACTGATTAATGAACCCAACGAAATAATATTATAAACCATTGGGATTAAAAAAACCAAGGGATTAATAAACCTAGGATGTGTTATAAACGCAAGGGAGATTAATAAACTCAGGAGATATTATAATGTTATAAACGCACTACAACATTCAAAAAAATTCATGTTGATTATGGTTTATTATGGTTGACCATTTTCAACCATGATCATGTTGATTATGGTTGATTGTGGTTAGTCATGGTTGACCATATTCGACCATAGAGGACTTGATCATGGTTGATCATGGTTGATGATATTCAACCATGGACTATAATGGTTGACTATGGTTCACCATTTTGATCATGGTTGTCCATCGTTGACCATGGTTAACCATTGAGGCAATGACCATGGTTAACCATATTCAACCACGGTTAATCATGGTTGACCATAAAAACATTAATTTAACATAATTACCATAGTTGATGATGCTTGACCATCGTTGATCATGGTTGACAATGGTTCAAATTCAATGACCATGGCTGGTCATGGTTGATCATGGTCTAAAATCATTGTTTACCACAATCAAGCATGGTTGACAAAGTTCAATGAGAGAGACCTTAATCATGGTCGATAATGGTTGAAAACATTTAACCATGGGTAATCATGGTTGACCATCACTGAAAATGGTTGAATATGGTTGATCATCGTTGACTTTTATTAATTGTGGTTGACCATGGTTGAGAGTAGAGACATTGTCCAAGGTTCACTAAATTTAGCCATGATTAACCATGATTTACCGTGGTTGACTATAGAGATATGGATTAATCATGAATAGGGAATTGTGTCATATTCAACCACAAATATGTGCATTGTTCATAATGGATGACCATAATCACGCATAGAAACCTTGGCTGGCCATATTTGACCATTATCAAAATCGTTGACTATGGTTATCGATGAGGATTCTATAAAACATGAAATGTTCTTTATTAACCATGGTTTACCAAAGATGACCATGTTGAACATGGTTGACCAAATTAAGCCATACGGACCTCGATATTGGTTTACCATAGTTGATCATGGTTACCGATATTCAACCATGCATGATCATGGTTGACCATAATAAACCATATGGATCACGATCTTGGTTGAGCATAGCTGATCATGGTTACCGATATTCAAACATGCATGATCATGGTTGGCCATAATCAACCATGATCGACCATGCTTGACCATTGTTGATCATGGTTGACTATTTTTATCATGGTCTATCATGGTTGGCCATGGTTAACCATAGAGACAATGACCATGGTTAAGCATATTTAAACACGGTTAATCATGGTTGACCATAAAAATATTGGTTGACCATTATATCCATGGATTATGATGCGTGACCATGGTTGATGGTGGTTCAACATTGTTGTTCATTGTTGACAATGGTTCACATTAAATGACCATGGATGATCATGGTTGATCATGGTTAACCATGGTGATCGACCATGCTTGACCATGGTTGATCATGGTTGAATATTTTTATCATGGTCGGTCATGGTTGGCCATGGTTAACCATAGAAACAATGACCATGGTTAAGCATATTTAAACACGGTTAATCATGGTTGACCATAGAAATATTGGTTGACCATTATAACCATGGATTATGATGCGTGACCATGGTTGATGGTGGTTCAAAATTGTTGTTCATCGCTAACAATGGTTCACATTAAATGACCATGGTTGATCGTGGTTGATCATGGTTAACCGTGGTTGACCAAATTCAACGAGAAAGACCTTAATCACAGTTGACTAAATTCAATCATGATTAATCATGGTTGACCATACCTGAACTTGGTTGATGGTGGTTGATCATAGTTCACAATAGAGTCATTTTCCATGGTTGATCATGGTTGGTCATAGAGAAAATGATTAACCATTAATAGGGAATTGTGTTTGACTGAATTTGACGAGTGATGACTACCAAACATACTCCAAAATAGTCAATTGTATTGGTAAATGTGTTTGACTAATGTAGGAATGTTGCATTGTGATGTTGGATAAATTGCAATGTGTAACATTATGACAATGTTTGTCACATTTCAACATTTAATAGATTTCTTTACCATTGGAGCATCACAACATATTTAATTATCAATATTAATAAACAATATTAATAGGAAATTATTTCTCACTAAAATTAAAGATTGTTGATTGTTAAACACAGTCAAACATGATGAAGGATTCACCCACATTCTGAAATGTGGTTGACCAAATGTTTTAATGCCACATTATGATGTTAGAAACATTTGTTTACAATTCCAATTCTAATAAATTTATATAAATATATTTATTAAAAAATTTTAAATTATTGGTTAATGTTATTATTATATGTGTGTGTGTGTGTGTGATCATCTAGACTTGAGGAGCCATGATCAAGAGACATCTAAGTCGTCAAAGTCAGTTGGGGATCGCACCCAGAATGGTCAATGAGAGCCCTTAGCTCACTCGATTTTTTAGCATGTATGTGTGTGTGTGTGTGTGATCCTCTAGACTTGAGGAGCCACAATCGAGGGACATCTAAGTCCTCAAAATTACACAAGAATCACACCCAAAATGGGCCATGAGAGCCCTTAGCATGTCCCCTCCAACTAGCACATGACATAACCACCCCCGTGAGGTTTCATCTTCGGTCACCTTGCTAACGAAGCCGATCCTCAACTTGTTGTGCAAGTGAGAAATGACTTTTATATTTTAATCAATATATTGTCAAGTATTTAATTAGTTTCATTAAAAAAATTTAATTAACTTTATATTACTGTTAATTAAAATGAAAAATAGTAATTTAAAAATCTAAAATTTAATGTATATTATAATTGAACATTTTTATATTAATTTTTTAATTAATATATTTCCAAATGTTTTAATTTAAGTTCTTATACATTTTAATGTCTTTATTATTGTTATCAATGTTTCATGTAATGTTACAAATTAATTAATTAAGGTTACAATTAGTTAATGTTAATGTTTTAATTAATTAATATTAATGTTAATTATTATTTTAATTATTTAATTAATTAATATTGTATTAAATGAGGACTATTCTGATTGAATAAGGTCAATTATTGTGAAATAAATTACACATATTATTGATCTAGATGTGGTAGTATTTGACTATATTTGACTAATGTCATTACCTATTTATAATTATGTATTAATACTTTAATTATTATATCAATATATTAATGATAATAAATTAGTAAATTAATGTTATTATTAATTAATATTAATTCATTTCTTTGAACATGCTTAAATTAATGTCATTATACATTTTAAAATAAATGTTTTAATTAAAGTTTTAAAGTTAAAAACATTTAAATACAGTTCCAACATCTTGTTATTATTATTAACCAAAACCAAATATATTTATGTTTAGATATATTTAGATAGTGTAGTTAAGTGTAATAAATATGTATTAATGATTGAATTAATATGTCAATGTAATAATTGTAATATAATAATTATTTAACTTTATTATTAATTAATATTAATATATTTTTTATATATTTCTGAATTAATGTTTAATGTTATTAAACATTTTTATATAAAAGTTTTAATTACATATCGTAAAATGTTTTAATTAATAATTTTTAATGCTCCAATTTATTAATATTTTAATGTTTTAATTAATTAATTAATTAATGTATTTTAATTAAGGATAGAATTATAGTCAAATACAATAAATATATAGAGTTGAAAAACTCTTAATGTGATTATATTTGGTTATGTTTCACTAATGTGGGTAACTATTATATATTAAGTAATAATGTTTTAATTAATATATCAATATATTAATTTTAATAAATAAATCAATTAATATTAAAATATTTTTAATCATATTTAAATTAATTTAATTAATTAATTAAATGAATGAAATTGATAATGAAATTAATCATTCTAAATTTGTTTTATTAATCATTGTAGATTTGTTTTTGTACATGGATAGGTTACAGAAGAAATTCGAAATGGGTAGCATGGAGCTTTCAATACCCAATGAACAATAGATTTTTTTAAGTAATAATAAGTCAATCCACGAGAGAAAGAATAATTTAATAAAATAATATTTTTTTCTTTATAGTAAACTATGAGCGGTCATACATTTGAATGGCATGCATGTGAAACAACTAGTGTAATGGAGTGGAGGAAAAGTTTTTAAATGCACACTTGCCAAGTGGTTGAATGAGGTATACTTTTAAGAATGTAGTAATGGAGTGGAGGAAAAGTTTTTAAATGCACACTTGCTTAGTGGTTGAATGAGGTATAAGTTTCAAAATGTGAACAGTGAAAATTAACCCACGTTGCAATGCAATGTTTTATAAGTTTTTTTTTTTTTTTTAATTTCATTTCTAACTAAGTAGCTTACGTGGTTATCAACAATAGGAACAGTAAATTTTTAATCATGTTTTGTAAAAAAATAATTTAAGTATGGTTTAAACATGGGATTTAGATATGCAAGGAAGTTATCACTTTTAATTAGATTCGTTGATGTAGTGGCAACGATGAGAATATACTAGCATCATCCAATTTACACCATCCGATCAAAAAGATTAATTAGAAAAATGATTAAAGTAGCAAGTTCCAATGGGGGGATGCCTATCAGCGTAATTAATGTTCCGGTGATGAATATCCACCTTCATGCACGATGGGTGATGTTTGTCTTATTTGGAAGCCGTTATAAATAATAATGTGGATGGTCGAAAGTCGAGGTGTATATTTGTGCAATCAAATTAAATGTATGTATTAGCTCTACGGAAAGCATTCTGATATATTTTAAGGGTTCTTGTTCATGGCTTATAAATGTAGTAGGATTTGGAATCAGATCGAATTCAATTTTATATGACCAATTTTTGCTTTATCGGACTTAAAGAAAACTAATTATTTAGTTTAATTTAAGATTTTATTCCTATGCTAAAAACCTTAGAGATATATATAATGTAAAATAGATATTAATTGTCATATTCAATGCATCCTTAGTATGGATACAACATGAAAAAAGTTATACATCATCAAAGTATTATCATTAAAATTGGACAATGCATATATTTCGTCAAGAAAACACAGATTGATTTAAATAAGTTGTTATTCATGGCAATGAGATTAGTAAATATATTAAAAATTATTAGAAATTAAATATTATTAATATTATTTAATATCAATAAACCTAATATTATAAATTTTAATATTAAAAATGAATATTTTAATATTAATACTAAACTTTAATATTATAATTTAATAAAACAAATACATCAAGTGCATACTCTTTTATACTCATACACCCATATAATTTGAGAAAAATACATTCCTTTTATTCTAACAACACAGAAAAGACAAAGTAAATGTGCATCCCATTTTTACCCAAAAGAACATGTCTTCGATGTCAGTTTGAAGACATACAAAGAAAACACAATAAAATAGCATCTATGGAAAGAACAATGCAAACACAAACACATTTTTATGTCCAAAGCATCATAGAAATGAATGGCATGAAGATTATATTAAAAAAGATAATGAAAGTGAAATAAAAATCATTAATCTAATATTTTTTTAAATAGAAAAGTAAATAAAACATATATTTCGTCTTTCTTTATAATTTAAACCGTTCTATCGACATGACAGCGTTGCATTGAAGACTTTATGCATATATAAATAGGTGTATGGATATATTTAACAGTATAAATCGGGAATAGAAAGGAGATAGCACTTAATCTTCTTCAATACAGGGGTGTATTTTTCCTTTATCTCTTGCTCTCTTCCTTTCCTTCATCAAGTTAAGTCGAGAACACAGCGAGGGTTTCGGAATCACATATCCAAGTCATGAGACATCCCCTTCTTTTATGGCGGTGAATTTGACGTCGAAGCTCTCAATACCTATTTTATTTTCCAAGCCCTTAACGTCGGTGATCAGTGGCTGCAATTCCAAGACGGAACTTCAAATCTTCTGCAAGTGAAACACAAAAAATAGATAGATGGGGAATGAAAGGGAAGGATGGACAGAGTGGAATGAAAAGAAAGGATCGAGCCGGTGATGGGAATGAAATGGATGGATGAAGAGAGTAAAATCAAATGAAGGAATGAGATAATATAGTGTTTTATAATATTTTTAATTATATTTTAGAATTTCATATTTGTATTAAGTAAATATTTAGTATTGGAAAAAATTTGATTCGTAAATATTAGTTATTATTAATAGGATAATGTATAGTATCAAGAATATTTCCATGAAAATAAATTTTCATAATTCATTTAATTAAAAATCAAAATTCTCCAATCTTATTCTACAATCCCAATTTTAACATAGATCATCTATGTTAACAATAAATTTATGAGTGTTGCATGGATATGGTGAGTTCCAAACATGTGCTTTTGCATATTAAGAATATAAAAATTAATTGTGTTTAAGGAAATTACTATAAAACCATAGCAAAATAAAAAGAATTATGAAATTTTACATATGAAGAATTAATTAGTTATTTTCACATTAAAATATAATATTGTAAATTCTATATATTTTGGGAAGATCAATTTTTAATCATATGAGAATTTTAATCTAGTGGAAATTGAGAGTGAGAATCAAATTAAACAATTTAGAAGCACCTTTTTTCCATGCCACGGGAATTGGCAAAAAAGACCATTGGAAAAAGGAAAAAGTAGAATGTTATTTTCTTTTTCAACTTAATTGTGGTACACCAATATAATGTTGATAGATTATTGTATTGTTTTTTATATTATATTCAGTGTGCTATTATTTTAGTGATAGTATATAAAAAAGAAGTTTCAAAACTTTATTAAATTAATTTTGATTTGATTTATAGGAATATTTCAAAAAATATTCTTAATATCTTTACATTTATAAATTTACTCATATATTTTTATTAGTACAATATAACTTTAAATTTTGAAATTTAGTCATACTCTTTCTTTTACCCATATTGTCATTATGCTCTTCCTTAAATTTCTATATAAAATATCTAATATCATCAAATTTTTATTGAACCCTTCACTATCATAATTTTTTTATATTTTATGAGAACTAATATTTTATAGTGGTGTTATCTTTCCTTATTTCAATAAAATTTCATTGCTCTAATATCTTCTTCCTTGCTTCCATCTACTTTCAACATCAAGACCCTTTCCTCTTATCAACTCCAAAGAATATAAATTTTTCTTATTCTTGTGAAATTGCTACACATACCTATTCATATTGATTAAAATTCACTTTTGTCATCATGCTGATATTCTTTCTATTAATATATCTGACTTCTTCCCATCTTTAAGTCATACAACCAATGTTGAAAATGTCATCAATCTTGCTCATTATTACTAATGTCCATAACATCCATTATTACTTTCTAGAAATGGTAGCGATGGTTACTCATAAGTGGCTAAATGGTTCTCCATTTGTTTAAAAAAAAATTAAAAATTGATTTGTTTTGTTATCAAAGAATTGAAGAATTGTTACTCATTACACTAAAACGATTCCTCCTTTTGCTTAAAACAAAATGTTTTTTTTGTTTCTCGAAGAAACTATAGAGATATATTCGTGTAGATTTCGATTCTAAGGCCTCATGTAAAGTATTAGGTTGGATGAATTATAAATCTCAATTCAAGATTTCATGGGACTTTTCCTCCCCTATAACTTAATTTCTTTAAGAATATAAAGCACCAAATGGTGTTAAGTGTTAATCAAAAGTGATAACGTCCATAATGTTTTTAGTTAATCCTTTAAACTTGAGACAAAGAAATTTTTACCATGCTTTAATACTTTTAGAAAATTGTTGTGTTTTATTGGCCTCAAGGTCTATAGTACTTTGAAAAAATTAGTGTGTTTCATTGGCTTCAAAGAGTGAAAACATTGGCCTCAAGTAAGTGTTAATCAAAAGTGATAATGTCCATAAAGTCTTGAGTTATTTGTGAGTTAATCTTTTAAACCTGACACAAAGAAGGTTTTCCCTAATACTTTGAGAAAATTGTTGTGTTTTATTGGCCTCAAGAACTATAGTACCTTGAGAAAATTGTTGTATTTCACTGGTCTCAAAGACTACATTGAAAACATTGGCTTCAAGGACTACATTAAAACATTTGTGTAAGGTTGTGGCCATGTAGTCATCCATTTGAACTCTTTCTTAAAAAAAAAGTCATATGGAATGATGTAACTATGGAAAATATATTTAAGAATTCCAACCTTATCCATGCTAAACTTCAATAAACCATCCATTTTGCAATGTAGTTCTTGAAAACATTATCTTCCTGAAGTGTTACTGCATGAAGTGTATCCATCATCATCATTCTTCACTAACCAATAATGGAATATAAAATTAAAATAATATATACTATTGAAGTGTAACTAATTGTAACATAAAATTAGAAAATTATACATCAAAAAAAAGTCAAATTGTATTATTTTTCATGTTATTAAAACTTGGTATCCTTAATTAATTAGATTTTTTTTTCAAATAAAAATTAATCATAATATTTTGAAATACTTACTTGAGCAATAGTTTCCCTTATCGAAGCATAAAGATGAATCGAAAATGTATTGAAATATTATGATAACATTATTAAAAAAAAAAAAAAAATTAATCTTCCCATTTAATTATCATAATAAAAACGAATCATCGTAAAACTTTTCACTAACCTTTTCCCAAATTCTCAAGTTAAGTAAAAAATAATTATTGTAAAAGTTTTCAATGACCTTTTCCGAAATTCCTATTTTAACATTCGTTTAATGCCTTTACAGTTAGCCAAATCTTCCTTGTTAAAATTTTTAAACTTCATTACAAGACCAATTCAATTACAAACGAATTTGTCTCTACCGATGCTAGTAATTTCTATTAGGAATTATTCAAACATGATGGAACTTGGTTGAAACTAGAATGGATTATCATACAGAAAGATATGGTTAGACAATCACTGTTAATAAGTTCCAACGCAATTATTTGAGATGTTTTACATTATAGATAAATAAACAGTTAGTTCAATGGTTTCCCCTTGAAAATTAAGGGTACATTAAAACCTAGGATCATGCTATCCACATGGCATA
Organism: Pinus albicaulis; assembly: GCA_034641835.2. Taxonomy (NCBI): domain Eukaryota; kingdom Viridiplantae; phylum Streptophyta; class Pinopsida; order Pinales; family Pinaceae; genus Pinus; species Pinus albicaulis. The sequence goes on along the minus strand of CM076584.1, from coordinate 1,533,916,190 downwards.
TCATGAGGAAATATGAATAGAAACCCCCTCCATTATATCTCAACCTTCTCAATAGCTACAAGGTGATCGAATTAGATGGGTTTCTGTAGACAAAAGTTGAATTTTTCCAGATCATGTTACCCACATGAAATATTATGATATTATGATGCATTATGGATAAAATTTTCACTCCATTACATATTAGTTTCTTAATAGCTCCAAAAGGTTGGAATTGAATGCACTTGTGTGAGCACAGATTCGTATTCACGGGTGGGCATTCTTGATATGTTCAAGGAAAATCTAGTCATGGGTATAAATAATTAACAACATGCAAGATAAGCTCAGTTGTAACTCAACCAATTTCGTATCACTTTTAATTTTTCATGGATAACATACAAACAAAAGCTTATCTCGGTTTGATACCCTTCTTACGTTTATAAAAAAAAAAAAAAAAACTTATCTTGATTTCATACACCCCTTTTCCTTTTAAAGGAAGTACTATTATTAAATTATTATGATTATTATTTGAGATTAATGGTTGTGGAGGTAAGTTTTGAAATATATGGATCATGTAATTAAATTTTGTATTATGAATAAATATTTTGTTTGTAAATGGTATAGGAAAGAGTATATGAGTAAATATTTCTTTTTTCTATTCTAGAATGTTGTTTAGTTAAGTTTACAAGGTGTAATTTACCAAACACGTATCCTACAAATTTTAGGAGAAATTAATATTAAGAAAATATTATAATTAAATAGAAATATTAAGCTAAATTAATAATTAGAAAATAGTATAATGGGTAGGAAAGATTATGCTAAAAATTTAGCTAGAGAGAATGTTGAAATATGACAACTAATTATGTAATTAATGTAATTTACTAGTCATCCCTTTCATAAAAAAGAGGAAGTTATGTAAAGAAGTAGCCCGTATAAAATTGGGATCATCGGAGAGGCTTTTAAGGATGGAGAACCATTCTTCATTAATAGAGTTTCCAATCCCTTGCCCTGTGGAGTTTTCCTTGATACCCTGTCAAGGTTTTACCACGTAAATCTTTGTTATTTACTTGTGTGGATTAATTAGTTAGTTTCTATTCCAGTTCTCTTATCATTCTTTCTATCTTTAATCTATCCCCAATCTTAATAAGTGGTACCAGATCTCAGAGAAGTAGGGCGCCTACACCTGTGTAATCATTGAAGTCATTAAGGAATGGTGTGATAGGGTTGATAGACTTTGCAACTTTTTGTAGATTGTGGTTGCTGAAATCCGTGTTGTCCACCGTCAATGGAGGAGTGGCGCATTTAAAACAATTCATTGTCTATTATCCAGGCCATGGACCTGTCACTGGAGAAAGTGAGCTACCAGCTACCATGGAAATATGTCTACAAGCTACTGAAATCGTAACCACCCAAATTCTTTGAAATTGGAATCATAGCCCTATGAACACATGATCACCTCCATAGAGAAAGGGTCGACTTCCCACCACTATGGAGAGGAAGTGTGAGCAGAGCGAGAGACCAGCGAGTGTGAACAAACAACGAAATAGGAGAAAGTCGGGTACAATTTTTTAAAGAATAAATTTATTGTTTTTTTCTGAAACAATTTTATTCTAATCGTTGCTAAAGAAATATAGAAACAAAATTGTTGAAAATTTTTCATAAAATCAATGATGTTTGAATAGGGTTTAAAAGAATTGTGTGAAGGAGCTTGGATTGCTTAAAAAAAGAACAAAAAAGAAAATCTAAAAATTTATTGATTTAAAGAGGGAAGGGAATCATTTTTTTTTAAGGAAATGAGTTCAAAGAAACTCTAGATGAATGTGAAAACCTTGCGATGAATGTGAAACCCTTGCAAACAAATAAACCCTAGCTTGAAATTTAAGAAAGAAGTAAAACCAAAAAGCAATAGTAGGAAAGAATGGCCAAAATGACGAATGCAAAGTTGGAGGTGGAGAAGTTCATGGGAAGAACAATTTTTCTTTGTGGAAACTAAAATTTAGGGACTTGATAGTGCAACAAGGGTTGTACAAAGCATTAGATGGGGTGAAGAAAAAACCTTCAAGCATGGCACATTTGGACTGGTAGGATTTGGATGCCCGAGCTCTCAGTACCATTAGGTTATGCTTGGCATATGAAGTTCTCTTTAATATTGTTGAAGAGAGTACAATTGCATATTTGTGGGAAAAACTGAAAACTTTATATATGACCAAATAATTTACCAATAGAATTTATTTGAAAAGACAATTGTACAATCTTCAGATGAAGGAGGGTACAAAAGTTGCAGAACATTTAAATGTTTTTAATACACTTATTTGCCAATTGTCATACATGGAAGTTAAAATTCAGGAATAATACAAGGCTATAACCTTGTTGTGTCTCTAGCCGAGTCATGGGACCACTTCATAACTTCAATCAATTTGAGCATTGTTGATTCTTTGAAATTTTAATAGTTGTGGTTGCATTATTATCTGAAGAAGTACGAAGGAAATCTATAATTGAAACATCTCCACGAGAATCCGTGGTAGCCAAAGGTCAATCAAAGGAAAGAGGGGAGAAGGTAAGGGGTTTATCCAGTTAAAAATCAAAGGGTGGCAAGAAGTATAAATCCAAGTGCTAGCACTGCAACAAAAATGAACACCTCAAGAAAGACTGTTGGAAATGGAAGGAGTCGAAAAACCAAAATAAGGAAGCAAATGAGGCTAATTCAGGTATGATTGATGAAGTTTTAACTGATGAAGCTTTACTTGTTTGTAATATCTCTCAAGATGTTGAAAATTAGTTGTTATACTCTAGTGGCTCTGATCACATGAGTCTGCACAAAAATTGGTTTACTTCATATGAAGTTGTAAATGAAAGTTCTATTTTTATGGGAAATAGTGCATATTTTTAGAGTGTTGGGATGGGAAATGTAAAAATTGAAATGTATGATGATACAGTCAAAAAATTATTTGATGCTAGGCATGTACCTAAATTAAAGAAAACCTTGATTTATGTGGTAGTTTTCGACTTGCATGGTTATAAATTTATAGGCCAAAATAGAGTCCTTAAAGTCTCAAAAGGTGCCTTGGTTGTTATGAAAGAAAAAAGGTTAGGAAGTATTTACAAACTCAAAGGAAGCACTCAAGTTAGTGAAGAAGTGATTGTATTAGAAAATTAGAAGAAGGTTCTCGTCTATGGCATCAATGATTGGGTCACATGAGTGAGAAAGGTCTTCAGGTATTGATGAACCACAAGTTGCTTCTTGATTTTAAATCCTTGAAGTTGGATTTTTGTAAACATTGTGTGTATGGGAAACAATGTAAACAAAGGTTTAAAACTGGAAATCATAATAGTAAACAAGTTTTAGACTACTTTCATTCTAATATTTGGGAACTTTGATGATTTAAAAAGGGAACGGAATCAATTTTTTTTTTAAGGAAAGAAGCTCAAAGAAACTCTAGATGAAAGTGAAACCCTTGCAAATAAATAAACCCTAGCTTGAAATTTAAGAAAGAAGGAAAACAGAAAAACCATAGTAGGAAAGAATGGCCTGAATGACGAATGCAAAGCTCGAGGTGGAAAATTTCATGGGAAGAACATTTTTTCTTTGTGGAAACTGAAAGTTAGGGACTTGATAACGAAACAAGGGTTTCACAAAGCATTAGACGGGGTGAAGAAAAAACCTTGAAGCATGGCAGATTTAGACTGGTAGGACTTGGATGCCCGAGCTCTTAGTACCATTTGGTTATGCCTAGAATATAAAGTTATCTTTAATATTTTTGAAGAGAGTATAGTTGCAGATTTGTAGGAAAAACTGAAAACTTTGTATATGTCAAAATAATTGACCAATAGAATTTATTTTAAAATAAAATTGTACAATATTTAGATGAAGGAGGGTACAAAAGTTGCATAACATTTAAATGTTTTTAATACACTTATTTTCCAATTCTCATACATGGAAATTAAAATTTAGGAATAATACAAGGCTATAACCTTGTTGTGTCTCTGGCCAAGTCATGGGACCACTTCGTAACTTCAATCAATTTGAGAATTGTTGATTCTTTGAAGTTTGAATCAGTTGTGGGAGCATTGTTTTCTGAAGAAGTACGAAGGAAATCCAGTATTGAAACATCTGTGTGAGAATCCATGGTATCCAAAGGTCGGTCAAAGGAAAGAGGGGAGAAGGTAAGGGGTTTATCCATATCAAAATCAAAGGACGGCAAGAAGTGTAAAGCCAAGTGCTGGTACTGCAACAAAATTTGATATCTCAAGAAAGACTGTTGGAAATGGAAGGAGTCGGAAAACCAAAATAAGGAAGAAAATGAGGTTGATTTAGGTATGATTGATGAATTTTTAACTATTGAAGCTCTACTTATTCATAATATCTCTCAAGATATTGAAAATTGGTTAGTATACTCTAGTGGCTCTGATCACATGAGTCTGCACAAAAATTGGTTTACTTCATATGAAGTTGTAAATGGTAGTTCTGTTTTTATGGCAAATAGTGCATCTTTTCAGAGCATTGGGATGGGAAATGTAAAAATTGAAATGTATGACGATATAGTCAAAAAATTATTTGATGCTAGGTATGTACCTGAATTAAAGAAAAACTTGATTTCTTTGGTAGTTTTCGACTCGAATGGTTATAAATTTTTAGGCCAGAATGGAGTACTGAAAGTCTCAAAAGGTGCCTTGGTTGTATGAAAGCAAAAAAGGTCAGAAATATTTACAGACTCAAAGGAAGCACTCAAGGTAGTGAAGCAACGATTGTATCAGAAAATTAGAAGAATATTTTCATATATGGCATCAATGATTGGGTCACATGAGCGAGAAAGGTCTTCAGGTACTGATGAGCTGCAAGTTTCTTCTTGATTTGAAATCCTTGAAGTTGTATTTTTGTAAACATTGTGTGTATGTAAAACAATGTAAACAAAGGTTTAAAACTGGAAATCATAATAGTAAACAAGTTTTAGACTACTTTCATTTTGATCTTTGGGGACCATATCCTACTGTGCCTTACGGAGGTGCATTATATTTCTTAACATTTATGATGATTTATCTTGGAAATTTTAGGTCTATATGTTGAAAAATAAAGCTTATGTATTTAATTTTTTAAAACAATTTAAAGCTATGGTGGAAAAGAAAACATGCAACTCAATTAAATGTTTAAGAACTGACAATGGTGATGAATCTACTTCTTTAGAATTTGAAAAATTCTGTAAGGATGAAGTGATTGTTAGACATAAAATTGTTGTTTATACTCCTCAGCAAAATGGCGTTGTTGAACGTATGAATGAGACTCTTATGCAAAGAGCCGAACCATGATCAATAATGCTAACCTGCAAATATAGTTGTGGGAAAAAGTAGTATATATTGCTTGTTATTTAGTTAACATATCACCCTTTGTTACCATAAATTTCAAAATTCAGCAAGAAGTTTGGTTGAGTTAATCTTGTGATTATTCACATCTGAAGATTTTTTGTTGTGATTCCTATGCTCTTATTCCTAGAAATAAACGTTCAAAGCTAGATCCAAAATCAAAATGTTATGTCATTGTTTGGTATGATTATGTAGTGAAAGGATACAGGTTATGGGATTCTTCTTCATGGAAGATAGTCATTAGTAGAGATGTAACATTTGATGAAACTTGTCTTTTAAAATCAGATGTTTGCAAATTTGAATAGGAACAGGTATTGCCAAATCAGAAAATTCAATTGGAGACTAAAATTTTTCTAGAAAGTTGAAAGGAAGGAGAGACTTCTGATGAAAAATGTGAAGAAGAAAAGGAAACTATAGAAATTCTAGAACCAATTCAGCAACTAGACACTCTAAGAAGTTCTACAAGGGAAAGTGATGCAGGAGCATCCAGCTCAGCGTAAACAGAAAATTAGGTGTTTGTCTTACATGTTACAGTTGATTAGTTGAAAGGTTAGTGCACCTGGGTTTTATTTTGTTTTTTTTTAGAAATTCCATCATTAGGGCCTAATAGTCATTTACGTTCTGTAGTTTCACTTAAAATTTTCTTTTATTTTATATTTAAAATTCATTCCTAGATTAAAAGAACAAAAATCAAGAATGTAACCATATTAAACTGTTGGCAATTTCAAAAAGAAAATTGTTTCATACAGTAGTACAAAAGGGAGAAAAGACATTCTGTAAAGGTTGATTTTTTCCATCATAGCAAGAGAGAGAAAGAAATAAAAATGAATGAGGAGTTTTTTTTCAAAGAAACCATCTGCGACTATTTTTTGCAGCTAATACTGTTATATTTTCATGTCTATCATTTATATCATTGTATATGGTAAATTTGAAATAATGCGTAATTGAAATCGAGATGAATAGAATTAAGTTATTCATAGGCACTAGAGCGATTACGACATTTTGACAAACTGAAGCATATACATTTATAGGAGAGTCCACACAGACAAGAGAACTTCGTAGAAATTTCACGAACAAGCAAGCGTTACAAAAACATTGCCCAAGTATTCATCATTACATAATAATAGAAGTTAAGTTCCACTGTTTACAAGTAAATTCAATTTATTTTGACCAGTCCAAGAAGATTATAAAAATATATATATATTACATATTGAGTTTTCGGTTCAGGTTCAAAACCCCATACAAACAAAACTCACATCTGATGACAAACTAACAGAGAAACAATAGAACAAAACTAAGAAGCCACCGCATAATTGTTTATAGACATTATTCTATCTACCCAGAAAGAGATTCATACACAGACCGAACAACGGTGGAATACACAGTAAGAAACAAGGCACAGAGCCCAGATTTATAATCAAATAAGTTCCAAAACTACCAGAGGCTCATAAAGCCGATGACCCTACCCATTTGGGGGTCGATAGCCATAACGACAAGAACAATGAACTGAGATATTGCAAATACCTGCAAGGAGAAAAGGAAATTTCAAGAGTTAAACCCCGAAATGGGTTTCAAACCAAATAATGCAATCTAAATGAGAGAAAATGAGAGGGTTTATTGAGTAGCCTACCAAAAGGAAGAAAAGTCGAGAAAAGGAGAAGCTTCGGTCAAAAATCGGCAAGGGTCTGCTCACAAGGAGGGTGGACCATTAGTAAATTCATAAAAACACAGAGAAATTGAAACAGGGATGGATGGCTTACCTTGAGGAGCTGTTGAACTGGAACAGAAGCCGAAACCTCAACGACCACGACTTGTATGTGCAAACGATAGAAAGTTAAACAATAAATTCATTTTTGAGGGTGAAAAATAAACGATGTTGAAGTTAAATGTCTATAAAAATGGTATGAACAAGAATAAATAACGAGAAGTCACCATAATTACTAAATTCATGTTAAAAGCCATGAAGAATTTGGCAAGAACCTTGCCACAGAGGCGATGCGAAAAAGTCGAAAAAAGCCACCATATCGGCGAAACAGTCACAGAGAAAAACCCTTACAGAACTTCGAACAAGTGAAATTAATGATAGTTGAGTGGTGTTGGGATTTGAGAATAGCACGAGAGAACAAAATTCAAGAAGCTGGACAGGTGTCTAATTCATGCCAGCTAACAAGGACGAGTGAGAATAAATAGATAGTGGTTGCAATTAAAAAATAGTTATAACGTATCATACGATCCAATCAACATTTGAATTATTAAATTCTTAACTTATCAAAACCACAAATGTATTACATGATACCATAACCATTGAAACATTATATTCATAACTTATATTAATTTTTTTTCAAGAAATCGAATCAAATTTTTGAGTGCAGGAGTTAAGGAGGGCTGGGCTCCATCAATTGTGGTATCAGAGCAGGTTGTGTGTTAGAAGAAATGGAAGTTTCTTGACAAGGTCAAGGAAGAGCTATTGGAAGAGTAGCAGATGAAGGATTGCGAGAAGAGATTTGAATATTGAATGCCCGTTTGGCAGCAGTAGAGGCAGGAAGAAGAAGAGATCCTGAGAGTGGGGATGACAGTGATGAAGAAGCTACAGAGACAACAGATGGATTAGATGGAGAAGGACCTGAACTCAGAATGTTGAGGTCAGTTTTGTTATCAAATAGTAAGCCAAAGCATGAGCTTTCGACTTATGATGGAAATTTATCAGCAGAGGTGCTACTGGATTAGCTTAGTGAGGTGAATAAATATTTTGACTATGAGGAGATCAGCAAAGATAAAAAAGTTAAATTCGCTGCCACCAAGTTGAAAGGACATGTGTTCTTATGGTGGGATAGTGTCCAAGCAGAGAGGAAGAGGTTGAACAAGCAACCTATAAAAAAATGGACCAGGATGGAGGCTAAATTGAAGGGTAAATTATTACCCAAAGATTACCAGATTTATATGTACAAGCAGGTACAAAATTTAAAACAAAAGGGGTTGAATGTAAAAGAATATACTGAATAATTCTATAGAGTAAATCTGAGAGCTGGTTATATAGAAGACACCTCTGAAAAGACAGCGAGGTTTGTGAATGGATTAAGGTGGGAAATACTAGATGAAATAAGTATTCTTTCACCTAGAACTATAGATGAGGCATATCAGAGTGCCTTAAAATCGGAGGAGAAAATAAACAGGAAGAAAAATTCCAGAAAAGGAGGAGGATATGGCAGAGGGAAAGGACAGGCCTATGGCAGAGGTAGTGCTTCCAATCCCAGAGATGAAGGCAACAGTTCAACGACTCCAGGAACAACAGAAAAAGATAATAACACTAGAGGGGGAAGGCCATACCATTGTGGAAGAGGTAATGGCAAAGGCAGAGCAGCTGTTATCCAGTGTTATAGGTGCATTAAGTAGGGGCACAAGTCTTTTAAATGTCCTGAGGGTGAACAAACAGGAGGAAAAGGAATATATGTTGCTCAGATGGAGGAAGCAGAGGCACCACCCCAAGAGGTAGAGAATATACCAGAAATAGGGGAGGCCTTAGTATTGAATAAAGTATTATTGAAACCAGCAAAAGAGGAAGTTGAACTGACTCAGAGAAAAGCATTATTCCGGACAGTTTGCAAATCACATGGTAAATGTTGCAAACTGATAATTGACAGTGGAAGTATAGATAATCTAGTAGCCACAGATATGGTGGAGAAATTGGGGTTGAAAAGGCTGAAACACCCCACTCCTTACAAGGTGTCGTGGTTAGAGAAAGGGCATCAACTGTTGGTTGATGAGCAATGTGTAGTTGAGTTCCAAATTGGCAGATATAAGGATAAAGTTATTTGTGATATTATGCCTATGGACGTGTGTCATATACTATTAGGGAGACCATGGCAGTATGAAATAAAAGTGGTGCACAATGGGAAGACAAACTATTACAAGTTTGTTATGGATGGGATTAAGCATACGCTTGTACCCATCAAGGAAGAAGAGACAACAGAAACTAGCGGAGTCAAAGCATTATTGGTGGGAGGAAAGGAATTTTTAAAGCAGATCGAGGATAATGAAATCAAATATGTTGTTGTAAGGAGGCCAAAAACAGTGATATTGCATACTAAAATTACAGATCTACCTGAAGAAATCCAAGACATGTTACAAGATTTCAGTGACATTATAGTGGATGATTTACCAGACGAATTTCCTCCTAAGAGAAGTATCAGTCATCATATAGATTTTATACCTGGAGCTAGTCTACCAAACAAGGCAGCATACCGAATGAGTCCTAAGGATAATGAATAAATCAGGAAGCAGGTACAAGAATTGTTAGATAAAGGGTTGATAAGGGAAAGTTTGAGCCCCTGTGCAGTTCCAACAGTCTTAGCTCCCAAGAAAAGTAGAGAATGGAGAATGTGTACAGATTCAAGAGCTATTAATAAAATTACTATTAGATACAGGTTCTCGTTGCCACGAATGGATGACATGATGGACTGTTTAGGTGGAGCAGCATATTTCTCAAAGATCGATCAGAAGAGCGGTTACCACTAGATTCGAATTCGAGAAGGAGATGAATGGAAAACATCTTTCAGGAAAAATGAAGGACTGTATGAGTGGCTGGTAATGCCATTCGGTTTGAGTAATTCCCCTAGTACTTTTATGCGCCTAATGAACGAAGTGCTGAAAGAGTTCATTGGGAAGTTTGTGATTGTCTATCTTGACGATATATTAATTTTCAGCAAGACCAAGGAGGAACACTTTCGACATGTTCGAAGTGTATTGGAGAAATTGCAGTAGAACAAGCTGCTGATAAATCTGGAAAAATGTACTTTTTTCAGAAGGAATTAGTTTACTTGGGTTTTGTGATTACAGAGAATGAACTGAAGATGGACCCAGAAAAAGTTGCAGTTATTGTTAGCTGGCCATCCCTAAAGAGCCTTTTTGAAGTTCGAAGTTCTCATGGGTTGGCAAGTTTTTATCGAAAATTTATCAAATATTTTAGTGGAATCTGTGCACCTATGTTGAACACCATCAAAAAGGAAAATAAACCTTTCTGTTGGACTGAAGCAGCAGAGAGAAGTTTTCATATTTTGAAAAAGAAGATCACTAAAAGACCGATTTTGAGGTTCCCTAATTTTAACAAACTATTCCAAGTTCATTGTGATGCTAGTGGTACAGCCATTAGGGCAGTACTTATCCAGGAGGACAAACCGGTCGCTTATTTCAGTGAAAATTTGAATGAAAGCAGGAAAAAGTACTCATCCTATGATAAAGAATTTTATGCTGTCATCCAAGAACTGAAGCATTGGAGACACTATTTATTAGGTAACAAATTTGTTTTATTTTCTGATAATTCTACATTATAGTATGTTATGCAACATCACAAACTAAACCATAAGCATGTAGAATGGGTTGAGTATTTTCAGAGTTTCACATTTGTGTTGAAACACATTAGTGGACAGGCCAACAAGGTGGCAGATGCATGAAGTAGAAGAGCTTTTCTTTTACATGAGAGTAAGATACAAGTGTTGGGTTTTGAAAATTTGAAGGACTTGTATCAAATAGATGTGGATTTTAAAGAGGCTTATGAAGCCTGTCAAAATCCTTTACTGAGGAACAATAGTCCATGGTTGGACTATAATTTGAAGGAAGGGTTGTTATTCGAAGGGGGACAATTATTCATTCCCGACTGTTCAATGAGAGAGAACATTATTTGGGAGAAGCACAGTGGAGGTCTAGTCGAAAATTCTGGCATAGACAAGACTTTATTATAGCTCGGACATTTTTATTACTGGCCAAAGATGTGACAGGACGTGCAGCGATATGTGACTAGATGTAAAGTGCGCCGATTGGTGAAGGGACACAGCCAAAATACAACACTTTATATGCCACTGCCAATTCCAAGTAGACCATGGGGCTCAGTCAACTTGGACTTTGTCTTGGGTCTGCCAAGGATGCGGCGAGGTTTCGACTTGGTGATGGTGGTAGTAGACAGGTTTTCTAAAATGGCACATTTCATTACTTGTCGAAAAACCAGCGATGCCACTCACGTAGCACATTTTTTTTCATAGAGATCGTTAGATTGCACGGCCTACTAAGGTCCATTATTTCTGACAGGGATGTAAAATGCATAAGAAATTTTTGGCGTACCCTGTGGAAGAAGTTGGATACTCGGTTGAATTTCAGCTTTGCATATCACCCACAGACTGATGGGAAAACAGAGGTGGTGAACAGGAGCTTGGGAAACCTGCTACGGAGTTTGATTGGTTAAGATTCACAGATGTGGGATCGTGTACTTGATCAGGCAGAATTTGCTTATAATAACTCACCAAATCGCAGCACAGGATACAGTCCTTTTCAGGTTCTGTATGGCATGCATCCTCACGTAGTACATGAACTGCGAGATTTTGGAAAGTTGGAAAGGAGGAGTGCTGACGGGGAAGATTTCACCCAGGCAATGAGTGACATACATGAGCAGGTAAAGTTGAAACTACAGGACAACAATAAAAAATACAAGCAGCAAGTAGATTTAAAGAGGCAGGAAGTTCAGTTTAATGTAGGGGACGAAGTTCTTGTGCATTTACGTAAATAATGTTTTCCTAAGGGAAAATATAACAAGCTGAAGTTTAAGAAGATTGGCCCCTGTAAAATTCTTCGTAAATTTTCTGCCAATGCCCATGAATTACAGCTGCCACCAGGGATAGGCATATCGCCCATCTTCAATGTCGCAGATTTGTTTCCATATACTACCAGTCTTGAAGACGACAGAGTAGCATGGCCAGAACGGGACACCCAGTTTGAAAGTGGTTCTTGGATGAGGCAAATGCCTATAGCTCAGCCCCTTGAGATCGAGAGCATTCTCGACACCCAGCTATCCAAGCGCACTTGCAGGAAAGATTACTTACAGTACCTTGTCAAGTGGAAGAACCATCCCATTAAGGACAGTTCATGGCTTGATGCAACACAAATACAACGAGTAGGCTATTCTGTTGAGGAACTCATGGAACAGAGCCATGAATTTTTGTTACCCCGGGAGCCTAATGCAAGAGCATCCAGCTCAGCATAAACAGAAAAACAAGTGTTTGTCTTAAAGGTTACAGTTGATTAGTTCACAGGTCATTCCACCTAGGTTTTATTTTGTTTTTTATTTAGAAATTGCATCATTAGGGCCTAATAGTCATTTATGTTCTGTAGTTTCACTTAAAAGTTTCTTTTAGTTTATATTTAAAATTCATTCCTTGATTAAAAGAACAAAAATCAAGAATGTAACCATATTAAACTGTTGGCAGTTTCAAAAAGAAAATTGTTTCATACAGTAGTACAAAAGGAAGAAAAAACATTCTGTAAAGGTTGATTTTTTCCATCATAGCAAGAGAGAGAAAGAAATAAAAACAAATCAGGAGTTTTTTTTCAAAGAAACCATCTGAGACTATTTTTTGCAGCCAAAACTATTATATTTTCCTGTCTATCATTTATATCATTGTATATGGTAAATTTGAACTAATGCGTAACTGAAATCGAGGTGAATAGAATTAACTTATTCATAGGCACGGGAGCGATTACGACATTTTGACAAACCGAAGCATATACATTTATAGGAGAGTCCACACAGACAAGAGAACTTCGCATACATTTCACGAACAAGCAAGCGTTACAAAAACATTGCCCAGGTATTCATCATTACATAATAAAAGAAGTTAAGTTCCACTATTTACAAGTAAATTCAATTTCATTTGATGAGTCCCGGAGGATTATAAAAATATATATATTACATATTGAGTTTGCGGTTCGGGTTCAAAACCCCATACAAACAGCGCTCACATATGATGACAAACTAACAGAGAAACAATAGAACAAAACTAAGAAGCGACCACATAATTGTTTATAGACGTTAGTCTATCTACCCAGAAAGAGATTCATACACAGACCGAACAACGGTGGAATACACAGTAAGAAAAAAAACACGGAGCCTAAATTTATAATCAAATAAGCTACAAAACTACCAGAGGCTCAAAAAGGATACAACCCTACCCATTTGGGGATCGATAACCGTAACGACAAGAACCACGAATTGAAGTATTGCGAATTCATGGAAGGAGAAAAGGGGCATTTTAAGAGTTAAACCCCAAAATGGGTTTCAAACTGAATAATGAAATCTAAATGAGAGAAAATGAGAGGGCTTATTGAGTATCCTACCAAAAGGAAGAAATGTCGAGCAAAGGAGAAGCTTCAGTTGAAAATCAGCAAGGGTTTGCTAACAAGGAGCGTAGACCATTATCAAATTCATAAAAACACAGAGAAATTGAAACAGGGACGAACGAATTACCTTGAGGAGTTGTTGAACTGGAACAGAAGCCAAAACCTCGATGACCACGACCTGTATGTGTAAACGATAGATAGTTAAACAATAAATTCATTTTTTAGGGCGAAAAATAAACAATGTCAAAATGAAATGTCTACAAAAATGGTATGAAAAAGAAGCAATAACCAAAAGTTGCCATAATTACTAAAGTTCTGTTAAAAGCCACAAATAATTTGGCAAGAACCTTGCCACAGAGGCGGTGTGAAAAAGCCAAACAAAGCCACCATATCGGTAGAATAGTCACAGAGAAAAACCCTCACAGAATCGGAATAGTCACAGAGAAAAACCCTCACAGAACTTCGAACAAGTGAAATGAATGACAGTTGAGTGGTGTTGGGGTTTGAGAATAGCACGGGAGAACAAACTTCGAGAAGCTGGACAGGTGTCTAATTCATGCCGGCTGACAAGGACGAGTGAGAATAAATAGATAGTGATTGCAATTAAAAATCAGCTGTAATGTATCATACGATCCAATTAACATTTGAATTATTAAATTCTTAACTTGTCAAAACCGGAAACGTATTAAATGATACCATAACCATTGAAACATTATAGTCATAACTTATATTAAGTTTTGTTCAAGAAATCAAATCAAAGTTTTGAGTGCGGGACTTAAGGAGGGTTGGCCCCCATAAAAAATAATAGGACCCAAAAGGTATCAATATTCTACTTCATCTTTTGCGTTGATTACTGCAAATGGAGAACCTTCTTGTCATCAGGAAAGAGTGGATGACGTAGATAGCAAGAAATGGAAAAAGGTTATGAAAGAAGAAATGGATTACTTAGCCAACAACAATATGTGGGATCTTGCAGAACTTCCTAAAGGGAGAAGTGTTGTTGGGTGCAAATGGGTCTTCAATTTCAAGAGACAATTTTATGGAAGTATTGATAGGTATAAGGCGAGGTTGATTATGAAAGGGTATTATCAAGTAGAAGGTATTTATTTTTATGAGATTTTTTCACTAGGTGTAAAGCTGGTTTCTATTCATAGTATGTTACCACTAATTGCATTACTTGACCTTGAGTTAGAATAGTTAGATGTTAAAACAAATTTTCTTCATGGTGATTTAGATGAGGAGATATATATGGATTAGCCATAAGGTTGTGTACAAGGTCGCAACATAATATTATTTTGCAAGCTCAAAAAATCATTGTATGGCCTGAGGCATTCACCCACGCAATGTTACAAGCAGTTTGAATCCTTTATGGTTAGCCAAAATTTTATTAGAAGTGAGTATGATCATTGTGTATAGTTCAAAAGTTTAAATGACATATTCATTATCTTGGTTTTGTATGTTGACGATGTGCTTATTGCAATGAAAAGCATGGAATAAATCAACAAGTTCAAGGTTCAACTCTCTAGGACATTTGATATGAAGGATCTTGGAGTGTCAAAAAATTATTGGGCATGGAGATACACAGAGGCATGAAGAATAGTAAGCTTTGGTTATCACAACAGATGTATGTGGAGAAAGTACTTGAAAATTTTGATATGAGCAATATGAAACCTGTTAATGTTCGATTAGCTTCGCATTTTAAGATTTCTTAGGTTTTGAGCTCTGGAACTGTTGAAGAAAATAAGTATTTGTCTCATGTACCATATGCAAATGTGGTAGGAAACTTAATTTATGCGATGGTATGTACAAGACCTGACATTTCACATGTAGTTGGAGTTGTCAACATGTTCATGGAATATCCAAGGGAAGAACATTGACAAGTAGTGAAATGGGTGCTTTGGTATTTGAGAGGCACAAGTGAAAACTGCATCAGCTTTGACGGTCATGAAGGTGTAGTCTACTGATATGTGAATGCTGATTATGTAGGTGATTACGAAAAAAGGAGGTCTACTTTAGGTTATGTGGAGAAAGTACTTGAAAATTTGAGTATGAACAATGTGACACTTGTTAATGTTCCATTAGCTTTCACTTTCTTCATTTGTGAGTCCTATAACTGTTGAAGAATATAAGTATATATCTTTTGTAACATATGAAAATGCGGTAGGAAACTTAATGTATGCGATTGTATCTACAAGACCTGGCATTCTACATGCAGTTGGAGTTGTGAGCAGGTTCATGGAAAATCGAGGCGAAGAACATTGGCGAGCAGCGAAATCGGTGCTTCAATATTTGAGAGGCACAAGTGACCATTGCATCAGCTTTGATGGTCATGAAGGTTTAGTCTGCGTATATGTGGATGTGGATTATGCTGGTGATTTGGACAAAAGGAGGTCTACTATAGGTTGTGTTTTTACTCTTGCAGGTGGAGAAATCAACTCGATGTCAAAGCTTCAAGAGACAATTTATTTATCCACTACTGAAGCAGAGTATATAGCTACCTCAGATGTCTGTAAAGAGGAAATTTGGTTAAAAGGCCTACTTGACAAGATTGGAAGGACGCAAGAGAAAGTGAATGTGTTCTGTGACAGTCAGAGTGCTATTCATTTGGCTACAAATCCATCCTATCACAGCAAGACCAATCAAATTGATGTAAGGTATCACTTTGTGATACATGTAATCTATGTCGAAAAAGTAGTTCTCAAGAAGGTCCGTACACAGGAAAATCATGCAGACATATTCACAAATCCAGTTATAGTAGAGAAGCTGAGATGGTGTCTCGCTTCTCTCGACTTCAAGAAGAGATGGTGAGTGGGCATGGGAAAGGGGTTAAGAAAATTTTTTGAGCTCGAGGGGAGTTGTTGACGGCAACTCATTGGGTTAGAAGAACATGCTCTTTCCCTATATTTACCCAACCAATTGGTTATGGTAAATTGATTTTGATTTTCCTATGTTTTTTGAGTTAATGTTATTGTTATTATCAATCGTTGTATTATAAAGTCAACTTGAAATTATTTGGTTTATGCGTAGATGGTAAATGAGATGTCTTTTCTAAGCATACATGTATATGTTCAATATATTATATATAAATTATAAATTATAAAGTAGTGAAGTGAAAGGATTAATTCAAAATAATATTTCAAGTTGGAGTAGGATAAAGATATAGATGCTCTCTTTCATGTGAGTTAAAGTAGGAAGGTTGAAAAGGTAGTAATATGTTCCACTAATCTAGATTTAGCTCCATGGATATATTTAAGTTAAAAATGCGTAAAATTTGATCATTAGTTGAAAAAAAAAATAAGAGGGAAGATAAAATATAAATCACATGTAAGACATGTTAGATTGAACTCGAATTAATAAAGATCAACGAATCAAAGTATAAGTTACTGTTAAATTCTCCATAATTAAACATGAACAAGTGTACTAAAGAGGTAAGGAAAAATGGAATATATAAGTGTTCTCAAATAAGGAAGCATGGAATATATAAGTGTTCTCAAAATTTATTTAAATACTTAAATTATGTTTGTGATTCTAGTTCAGACCCACGAGAAGATATCATCATTCTACTACAAGTTGAGAAATACTTTGGTAACGAGTAACATAGGGAGGACGCATGTATAGTCTATAAAATGAATTCCGTAAAATTTGGTATAGACTCAAACCTTCAAGTGGAGGTCGAGTGGCATAAGTTAAAATGAAAATGCTATGATAAGAATGGAATTTGTACGAGAATCTTATAATCAAAAGCAAAGGGGGATATTATAGAAAATATACATATATAATCCTTCAAGGATATAATCCTTCTATATATTTCATATTCTAATATTATGGATTATGGGGGTGAAATTAGTTTGTTCCAACCTCTCGTCACTTGTTTTAAACATGCGTTTAATATTTATTTAAATGTAATGGTAAAGAAAAACACAGATGAATCGTAGGAGAACTCAATAACTAGTTCTGAAGCTATTGAACAGGGAGAGTGATAACCCCGTAACTACAGAATAAATAAAGGATAAAAACCGATATGTGGGTATAATAAAATATTAAACTAGGAAGTAATTATAATGGACTTAATACTCAAGTTTTCAATAAACAAATATAATACAAACAAATTGCGTTGTATATTCCAGGTTTAATTCGAAGGAAATGGCATAGATACTTTGTAAATAAAATATCATGAAATAGTTGACATTCTTACCAAATTTCTAATAATGGAAGACAAAAGAGGTCAATATGGACCCATTCAATTCTATAAAAAAAAAGTATGAATACAGGTTGTCAATCTTGAATAATATTCAAGCTAAGTAAAAGGCACATTTCTTTTGAAAAACATAAAAGTATTTCAAGGGAAGAAATAGAGAAATTATATTAATATTTGGTCCTAGACAAATAAATGTAGTTTTCTTTACTAAGGAGCAAAGGAATAAAAATAAATAAAAACGTTTCTTGACAAGTAACCATAGATAAAGTGCATCCGATATGTGATAAAAATGGTAAATTTTAGTCTCAGACAATGAAGGTAATCTATAAAGATGAAGCAAAGTAAATTCATATGTAATCCAATAATAGGGTATAACAATGAAAAGGTCAAACAAAATACAATAGAGATAAATGGCGTGGGTAATACATAAAAATCACTAGTGGACTAAAAGAATGAGTGGAGAAAAAGAAACATAAATGAAAATTGAATTGACCCCAAGAGCTTGCGAGCTATCTACAAATTAATTTAAGAATACATTGTCAACATATTTCCTAGAGGGATAAAAGTATTAACTCATAAATTAACTAAACCTGATATAAAATGAACTTAAGGAGACACATATAAGTCCAAAATAAAACAATGTCATGGAAAAATTGTATGCCAAAGTACAACAATGGTATGCCACGGTTATACCCTTAAAACCCTAAGCCAAGAAATGGCTAAAACCATAACTTGTAAAGTGAAATATTTACAAATTTTGGAATGGAAGAAATCTTACCCTAAGAAGACAAACATGTTAGGGATTCAAGAAATTGATGTTATACCAATTTAAATGCATGTATAGGAAAAAATTGAAACTAACTTCAAATAAAACCACACCACAAATGTAGAAAAACCCTTACCAATGTTATAAAAATAAAATTTGATGATAATTTGAACTCAAGGGTGTGCAAACAAGGACAAATGCAGACGACAAAAAAATTATGTAGGAAATTCTTTGCATATCCATCAGATTTACTCCTTATTCACCTACATTTTAACCAAATAAATTAAATTAAAATTTAATCTTGAAACTCAAGAACTAAGAGAAGAGTAAAATGTAGTAAACTCAGTACAATTTAACTTTTACTCTTATTAAAAGCAGCCATGGAGCTTAAATGTGTCTCCTTCAAATCGAGACAAGCCAGCACATGGATGGAATGGAAATTATAGTTGTTGAAATTACTAGAATGACACATGATATTAAAGTATATGATAAAATGAATCCAAGCGATACTCTAGCCTCGAGAGCCTAATAGAAAAATGATTAAATAAGTTGTTGGATGGGTTTTATTTCAACCAAATGTAAAACCTTGAATCACCCCCACTGAATTACCTAAATGAATCAAAGTCATTGATTGTGGGGTACATATTTCCATGTACCATGATGTCAATGAAGGTGGGGAGCCCATTCGTGGCTGAACCAAATGGACCTGGATGGACAAACATTTGATTTTACCATACAGTTTTAATGTCACCTCACGTGTAGTGCTAGGTATGTTGTGCACTCCAAGTGGCTAGAAAGTTTCAAAAAGGTTTTTTTTGGCTTGAGGGGTCCTCACCCAGGTCAGAGTTAAGCTTAACCAACAAAACCCTATTGCTATTGGCCCTTTCGGTAGTGACCAACTACACAGGTCAAAGTCTCACCTAAATTAGTATGAGGGGGTGTTAGAACCAAGCTTCCACACCCTGAGAGAGAATTAAATGATGTGGGTGTCTTCAGATCTGTAATACTAGCAGATTGTCCTTCGCACCAAAAACCGTAACTAGAAACTCTATTCAATTTCCACCAACAGTTTCGGTGCATGCACACAAATAGTAGATATGTTAGAACATTAACTATCTTAACGATATAATATTCAACCCTTACAAAAATCGATTCATGCATTTGATATTAATATAAAATAGCAAATAGGTCTGCACCCGATCCAAACACAGATAATATACGTGATGAAGTAAACAAAAATAATACACAAACAAATTAGAAAGAAAAACACAAATGCATTTGATACTCGGAACTATCCAAAGCAGTGCTTCATTCATCCATAGTTCGTAACATCCTTACAATACTTCAGTTCTACCCATGCACACAGCCAGCAGGGTCCGCACACAATAGGACTAAGGTCTCCGAGCACACAGACATAAGCAACCTCCTTTACCTAGATAGAAAACATATACTTATCTCAGAGATCTATAATTCATGAAAATTCATCAAAACTTACCAAAAATTATCTATCTGACTCGATCTATACTCTTATTTATATCTTAGCCTCCGCTCATCTAAGGTACACAAACTGTGGTTTGCAACTCCTATTTTTAACCCTTTTCCTATCACAACTCATGAAGGGGTTTCGACCCACCCCAAAGCCCCTTGACTTGTGAATTACTTAGCGTGCATGACTCAAAACTACAAAAATACTATATTTGTATCAATTTTTTTGTCATAAGGGACCCCGCTCTAACAGGCCCACAACACAATCTTGTGACTCATCCCAAGTCACAGAGGTACTGGGGTCTTCATATTTGTCTTCAATTCTTCGATGGCAAAAATGAACAGTGCAAGGATGCCCACCCTCTGATTAGCTACACTTTGCATTGTATCCACCAAATTTTTAGAAGTCATCCCTTCTACGGCAAGGTTGATGCTCTGATATGTTTGGTTCAAGTTCCTTACACCATCATTCAGATTTTGTGACAACTTCATCACTTCATCGTCCCACGATTTCATATTGTTTGTCACAATGTGATTCTTTCTGTGCAGATCCTCAACTCCATCACAAAATATTTGACTTGTCTGCAACCAGGCCATGCATTGAGTAGGTATAAATGTAGGGAGTGCCTCCTAAAGATCATGAAACACCTGCTCCTTGGAATGCAATTCCTGCGAAATATTTCTGATTATGGGATTTGTGTACACGGATGCCTACAAACCCATAGCTGCTTCCACTAGCTTGGTTCCCTTGTTAGATGTTGCAGAAATACTTGATGAAGCTTCTTTGACTGAGATCACTCACTGAGCATGCACCTATGGCAGAGTTTATGGTTGAGGCTTGGCTTGCAACTCCATGATTTGTTCCTCAAAATTAGCCTTAATTGCCTGCACTTATGATCTGGAGGCCTTCAAATCTACTAATAGTCCTTCCATTTTAGCATGGGGCATAGCCAATGTAATGATAACAGCCTCTGGTAGGTCACCACAAAGTATATCGATCTGAATTTTGAATTTCGAATGTTGTGCCATCACTACATGCTATGCTTTCTGAGCCTAGAGAGACTCTTCTATATTTGTTGTGATTTTCTACTCAGCCTTAGTAATTTGTTGTTGTACGCACACCTCCTTGCACTATAGCTCATCCGTGATGATCATTTGGATGGCATGGATCTTACCACTAGGTAGCATCGATAAATCGATTCCAACTTCTTGGTAGATTTTTGCCTATGCACGCAATGCGGGTTGTTCTACTATAACTCCTACTCCAAGGAAGGGGCAGATCATGTTGTTCGTCGTGTTGATGATCATGATTTTACGTTATCTCACTTGAATCGGCCTCGCTTGATTCACGCTCGCCTGGATGTTGTCAGTCTTCAACTGCAACACCTGCAATCACGTTTGTAGAGTGTCGACTGCGGCCTTGTACTACTCCTCGAGCATAGTGCAGCTATCCTTAGAGGTCATTACAACCACATATGCTATATTATCAAGGTCCTCCTTCATCAAGCTGACATCCTCTTTGCCTTTGGCCTTCAAGCCCTTCAGAATCTTGTATGTGCACTTGTGGATCTCAGCACTGTGTTTACTGCCTTTGGGAGGATCAGCTCTGGTACCATCTAGACCATCTGTTCCTTCAAGATCCAACTCGGCCTCTTCTTCTGGATATTGCTCTATTTCTTTCTCGGCCTCCTTCTCAACATCCTTTTATTCTTCCTTTTCTACTTATATTTCTACTTCTTTGTCCTTTGATTCCTATTTACTAGACGTGGAGGCTGTGACAAGCATAGTAGAGTCTAGCCGAGTCTTCCATGCTTTAGGCCAAGTCTCAAAGCACTGGTCGATTTTAGCCTCCATGACCATGTATGGTAGCTTGTACCAAACTAGGTCCTTGTGTGACCGGATCTTTACATGGTGCATTGTCACCTAGAAGTTTGCAACTTCTTTGTACTTGGCATAAGTAGCCAGGGACAATTGAGATGTGAGTGAATAGTTTTTTCCAACGGACCTTCAAATAAAAACTAGAAAATTTTATTCTCCTTTAATCTCTTTAGGTCTGACGAATCCCATAGATTGGCATAGTGCACCCCTTCACACACACCAGATTCGATCTCTGGGATTACTGCAACCTCTGTCATCTCCCACGGAACTAAGGAAATTAGTAGAATTAGCAAGGAATAGTTGGACTTATTTCCCTCCTCCTACACATAGCACACGTTCTCTAGGAACTCCTGGCAGAGATAGACCAATTATAAATTACTCTCTTCTCGCATTTTTTGCTAGCACGATAATGTGTGCAGCGACCACTTTAGGTCAGCATTTGCGCATTAGCTTGCATCCCAAGACCAGGGTTCCAAGACGTATTGTTGGGTCATCAATTTGTTGTGCTAGGAACCCCCTGGAGTCGTGCCCTACCTTGTAAACCTTCTTAACTTTGGCAACTTCTTTCATCTCATTACTCTTTCTGAAACTGGACATGGGATGGGGCCCCTTCTTTGGCAGGGCGGTGATCTGGTGGATCAGCATGGCATCTATTGGGTTTATATTATGGATCCATAAGAATTCATCATTGATCAGCGCCAGTAGCTAGTGCACACAGATGCTGGTGATGGGGTACCTGCCAAAGTAGGGAATCCTCAACAAATTGAGGATTCCAGCGTTACTTAACTCGCGCGCCCATGGCATGGGCTCTACCTTCATAACACCATCATACAATGCGCGCTCTCGGTAATACTCCTATGCTAGATTAGGGAACATATTTTCATTCACCAAATCATAGTCATGGAATTTGACAAGGGGGAGTTTTCCAAACATGTCCCCCTCCAAAGTAACTTACTCCAAGATCAACGACATCTGTAGGTATGTGCACATGGTGTCCAAATCCCTGGACACCTTCATAGAGGGTTTGCACGGCTTGAAATATTTCGGGAGCCATGAGATGGGCTCGACTAAGAGCGTTGCCTCCTCAGTCACGCTCATGGGTATCTTGGCCGGGTCGCCTATACGATACCTATGCTTCATTGCCTGGTGCAAGGATGTAAATTTTTGAGGTGACATCTGTGACTTGGAGGATGACCCCTTGGTCATATTTCCCTTTCCTTAGATAGCATGGACATGAATTCTTGTACCTTTAAAACAACTTCATGAACATCATCAGATCCAGGCTTCATAGACTTTGTGAGCAGAACACAGTGCTATTTAGATGGCGTTCTCTCAATTTTTGTGGTCGTCATCTTGGGTCTAAAAATGAAGTCTGGGTTGCTTACGTCGCATGCAAGGGTCTCATGGCCAAACATACAGTGTTCACAGATGAATTCACAATGCAACTCACAACTAATTTCAAGGCTCAACAAACTCAAACAGCAAAGAAACAGAATATGACCTGTGCCTTTCCTTTTATAGGCGATCCAAGGTGAAAATAGTCAGAACTTCATTAAATGCATATTACCCCCATAAAAATCATAAAAAATCTCATAATATCTCCTCATTAAATATAGAAAACCTGCTCCATTCAAAGGTAAAATCTCTTTCTCACCTAGATTTACTGTTCCAACAGCTAATTTCTCTTTCTATGCACTACCTTTGTGCTCCTATCGCACCTATCTGTGTGCACCCTCTGCACAGTGTGCATACAAGTGGATTTCCATTCTATGGTCATATATTCATTTGGTAGTCACGGGGTTATCCCTATACGGCTTTAGTCGGATTTCGTTGAAATATCGAGGAAAAATCTTGCCACGCAATTCAAGAAAGTGTACCACACCTCCATTACTGATTTATTTCACAATGTATGGCCCTAGCCGGTGCTTCCTGAACTTTCCTGGGTGGTGTGCAAATTGATTATCATATAAAAAAACCAAATCATCTTCTTTGAATGCCTTCTGTTGAATGTGTCTATCATGCCAGAACTTTTCACACGCCTTCTTTACTTGCTAATGAAAGCTATCAATGAACCAATCCTCTTCTAAGGTAACCAATTACGCTAGAAGTTCCTCCATGATGTTTGTCTTGACCATATTAGTGAATGCTCCGATGCACATGCTTGGGACTATATATTCCATTGCCATGATATCTTCTTTCCCATAAACCATCCTGAAAGGTGTCATACCAGTCAATTTATTGCATGTAGTCCTATAATTCCACAACATAGAAGGGATGTGCATGTCTCAATCAATCCGATTTGCATTGCAGATCTTTGGGAGTGCATTCTCCAATATTTTTTTGAAATCTTCTACTGCACCATTTCCTTAAGGGTGGTAAGGCGTACTGTTTTGGTGGTGTATCCGAAGTTCCTCTGTTAGAGATTCAATGGTTTCATTAACAGAGTGTATACCCCTATGACTCATCAATATCTTCGAGCACCCAAATCTAATCAGGATATTTTCAAAAATGAAGTGTGAAAAATTATATGCGGTACAACCCTTGACTGGCTTAGCTTCTACCCATCTAGTTACATAATTTGTGCTAGTGATAATTTAGTGCGGGCGAGTCTTATTCCCAGAACGGTTGATAGGTCCCACAAAATTTATAGCCCATCTATCAAAAGCCTGCAGGGCCATCTGTCATTGCAGGGGAATTTCATCTCTACGTAATGGCTTCCCTATTCTTTAGCATGCATCACAAGCTCGACAGTATGCATGTGCATCACTATGTAGTGTGGACCACCATAACCCAACATGCAACACCTTCTGCGTAGTGGCCTTCCGTTCATAGTGGCCTCCTGCCACTCCCCCATGAGCCTTAACCAAGATATCCTGTATTTCATGTTCCAAAACATACCTTCTTAACACTTCATCTTCTCCCAGCTTGTACAATTAACCAGCAATCATTGCAAAATCAGTTGCGCATGAAACCAACTCCTACTTTTGTTGCACCAAATATCTAGCAAGCGCACTTCCAGTGGTCAAAAAGTGAATAATATCAACAAAGTGTTCATCAACCACCTAAATAGAAAAGATTTTTTCATAAGGTAGTCCCTCCTCCATGATTTTTGGTTACTCCCCATTCTCAATGCATGATAGATGATCAGGTTTAGGATTCAATCTACCAGGCTTCACAATGATTTAAAAATCATATTCCTGAAATAGCAACAGCCACCTACAAATATTCACCCCCACCCCCCAAACATAGGCTTATTAACAAGGTATTTCAAAGTAGAGTGGTCATTGAACATCTTGAAGTGCCCTCCTAGCAGATAGTGCCTGTATTTTTGCAGAGAATAGACCATGTCCAATCCTTCCCATTCTGTGGTTGAGTATTTTCACTCTGCACTGGAGAGCTTCCTATTGGAAAAATCAGCGGGTGATCAATGTCTCCTTCTACGAGCTATGCTAAAACAACTCCAAATGCTATACCAGATGCATCAACATGTACATGGAAGACCTTGGACTAGTCTAGGAATATTAGAATGGGTGCAATTACCATATTTTCCTTCTGCAACTCAAACCTATTTTGAAATTCCTCATCCTAGAAAAAAGACACATCCTTCTTCAACAAATTCTCCATTGGTGCAGTGATCAGAGAATAGCCCTCAATGAATTTTCTGAAATATCTGGCGTGTCCCAGAATGGAGCAAAACTTTTTTTCATTGGTAGGGAATTTTAAATTGATAATGACTAAACTCTTGGTTAGATCTACCATCAACGCTTTCCGACACACGGTATGGCCCAAAGATATTCCGAAATGAATGCAAAATACACATTTCTTCATGTTAAGAGAAATCTAATGCTTCCTACAAGTGTCAAGCATCATGCACAAGTTGGACACATGCTTCTTTATGAACCCAAACATAGTCTAGTTGTCAAAATACAACTCCAAGGACTCGTGCATGCATTCTTTGAACACAGCTACTACTACGCGCGAGAAGATAGAAGGTGCATTCTTCAATCCAAAATGCATGACTATGTATTGGAAAGACCCCCATTCCATTGAAAAGGTGGTATTTCTTCAGTCTTCTAGCACAAATCTCACTTGATGATATCTTGAAAATCCATCAGTGAATGAGTAATCCTCTTGTCATCCCACATTTTCCATTATTTCATCTGGAAATGGATTAGGGAAAGGGTCATGCACACATTCATCATTTATCTTGCGCATATCCACACAAATACTTATCCCTCCCTTGGTATTTTTTTCTTGAACAAAAATGGGTCTCACCCAATCAGACTGCTCCATAGGTTCAATGATTCCTACAGTGACAATATTCTCTAGTTCCTCTTTCACTTTATGTTTATACTTAGGATTTAGTTGGTATGGTCACTTCTTGATAGGGTGCAGATCTAGTTTCAGAGTGATCTTCATAATGCCTATATCTCCTACAATTCCTTTAAGTTCAGAGGACTTGGTGGGAAATAGATCTCGATACTCTAGAAATGGCTCCCAAAACTTTCCCATTATGTCATCATCCCAATAATCTCCTATTTTGGCCAACTTGGGTTTTTATTACATTCCAATGTTGACTTCCTTTAAGCTCAGGGGCTTAATTACATCCACCATTCCCAATAAGGGACCTTGTACTCAAGGATGTTAATATTTCTTGGATCTTATTCATTATGTTCTACTGACATGTTCCTACAGTTTAGAATATCTTGCATCTGTGCTTCCCATGCTGGCATAGCACATTCTATCCATGGTTGGGAATCATAAAAAAAAAATTTCTTCAATATCCTCTAGGGCTTCGTCCAATCGCTCTGATCCCCCTACCAAGCCAAAGGTTGAAAGAAAATTGTCAGTACTCATAGTAATCCAATGGCGAGTCTCTTGAAGCAGATTTGTTTCCAAATACCATGTATTAGGTATTGGTCCCAACGAATGGACAAACATGTGAACCCATTCGGTCCAGGTCTTCTCATTCCAAACCTCCATCCACATGGCTAGGTGTTTACATGGATCACATTGGCCATAGAAAAACTTAGTTGGTGGGGTAACAAGATGCTCAACGTGCAAACTCATCATCCCATTTCATTCCTCCCAGTCCTTAAAACTCCATTTGTGTGTGTCCCACCAACGCGCTTGAGTTGCGTGCATGGAAAGATCAAGTGCCCAGAACCTCCACTCTTCTAAGAAAACTTTTTCCAACTTTTCCAAAAATAATACAATACTATCAGAACCATCAAAATAGGGTAATTCTCAAGTACCTTTGAGGATATGCATCATAAATATTTAGTGACCTTGAGGTAGCTCAATGTAGAAACATCATGTAGATGATTCTGCTAGTTCTCCATTTCCCCATCTTAATATGAGAAACATGAGCTATTATTTTCCCAATTCATCATCCCATCAACCATAGGGTTGATCTAATCCTCATCCCATGTAGTTATATTATATATATGGTCAACATCATCTCATTCTCACATTGGTTCTCTATATCTTTCTCCTTCCGCTGGATCCAGAGGTACTATAACCCGAGTACCATCATTTTCAAATATCATGCTCCTGTGCTTCAAGATAATTATGCCTCCCATAACAATGGCCTACTTCAGTCCTAACAGCATAGGTTATGGGTCTACATCATCCAAAATTTGTATTACTTTAAAATATGTGCATACCTTTACTCCAACAATGTCTACCAGAACCTCTGGGAGTCTTCCAAGTGGAATGATCTTCTGTTGATTAGAAATGCACAGCTGAATGGTGGAACACTCCAGCTTTGGTTCACCCATATTTTTCTAGGCCTGCTTAGGTATAACATCTACATCACACCCCAAGTCCAAGATGACCTGATCCATCTCATACTCTCCAATTTACACAGCCATGCCCATCTCCTGAAAAATACTCTTCCTACTCTTATAAATATTGTTCACGGCCTTAATCTTAGTTCAAGAGAACTCCTTGTCCACACAACTATATATCAGGGCCTCGATGTTATCTACTACTTTCTAGTTTCTTAATAACTTAATGCAGGCTTGCATGAAAGGTTTTAATTTATCATCAATCTTTGCTTCCATGATTGACTTGGATGTGTACATACCTGCAGCATCAAAATCCTTCCTGGCTTCTACAAAAGTCCCATTTTCCTTCCTTAGGTTGAGTCCTTCCTTATTTTCAGAGGCCTTCCTGATCAATATCTCTACATAACCCTTATTTCCCTAATCTGCTCCAATGAAAGCACCACTGCATGTAATTATATTTACACTTGGATCATCATCACGTGGCTCAAATTTAACCATTTGTATGTTCCGTGTAAGCATCTGTTATTTCTTTTATTGCATTCTAGAAATTAAAATAGGATAGCCTTCAATAACATGATCAAATTTCCTACAATACCTGGAAGACTCTCATGCAGGGTTCAGACAGTCATGCGCATAGTGTAAAATGTCTCCACAATTGTAGAAAATGAGTTGTCCTCTTCCATGACCTGCTCCTCCACCTCTCCCTCCTCCCCTTCCTCTGGCTGGGGATCCACCATGCACAAAGGGAGATTCTTGTGAATATGGGTCAACCTGCACCCTATAGAGGTTGGCATGGTCCATCATTAGCTCGAATGTGTAACAATGGTGCTCATCATGACCAACTGAAGAGAAAATATTGCACCATTTTTTCTTCAGTTCTTGCACATAACTCCCTAATCGAGGGAAATGGTTTGTTTCATGCCTTCCATATACCTTACAGTTAGTGCACTATATTGTGGGGGTACTACTCAGTCGTGCAACATCCCTAGGGTGCAATGGATTTGGCCCTCTTGCTTGCATGTAATCTTTAAACAAGGTACACTAATCTTTTGTGGCCAAAACCCTTACATTGTATACACCATACATCTATCTCAAATTCATTTCCTATGTATTTGTGTAGGTTATGAATTTCTAAGTGCATCACCTCCAACTATTTTTTTATTTGCATAGTTCCAAATTGGTCATCAAATTTTGCCGCGACTTCCAGTTTCATGGAAAATTTCAGAGCTTCAGCCTGAGAGTCAATATTTTGCTGATTTACAGGCCCGTGCAGATGTGGCAGGAGCATGGAAATAAACCACTCCTTATGTTTCTTATCATCATAGATAAATTCTCCCTCACTGATAGTGCGCTTCATCCGTTGATCCTCCTCCCAAATAGATTCATTTGGCTCTTTTTTGATATCTTTCAACTCAGTTACACATTGTCAGTAGGAATTTGGTTTTATGAATTGTTACTTCAAACCATCCTTGATATCATCAACGGTAGGATTAGTGTGTTGAGCCAGATATCCCATAAACCAGTCCAGTACACGACCTTCAAATGCCATAGTTGGTTGTGCTCTCTTGACAACATCAGTGTTAACATTTCGCGCAGTCGATACTTCATTTGCAAAAAACCAAAGCATATCCATGTCCTCATCTCCCACACCCTTGAAGGTGGGTAGCTTCATATCCATAACCATATTTCCTCCTAGTGACAGTGGTGGTGGGGTAGGATATGTCTTACCCCTGTGCAAGTTTGACCATGGAGTAGTAAGAGGGATACCTCCAGCGCGTGTAGCCTCACCACTCTCTATATCATTGTTAGGTGAGTTTCTCATAGGGCTATATACAGATATGTCTCCTCTCTGATTAACACAATAATACTTTTTGCTGCGCGTAGTGATTTTTAGCTTTTTTGGGGTCATTCATTGAGTGTCACTGCACAAAACACCCTTTTCACACAATAGCATCTTAATCAGGAAAGAAATAGAGCGTATTAATTTACCTCTTAGTCACTTGAAGTACCTCATTTTAGCTTTAGAATATGGCACAAATTGATCTACTGCAAAATCTGTTACAAACCCACCCAAAATGTTGTCAACCCAATTATCTACAGTGCGAGTGGAGTTATTAGTCTGCTCTAACTTTTGGATTAACTCACGTGTCCAATAAGTGTCCTTATCTTCCTTCTAGCAGGTTTGGAAGTCAACTAATATTGATAACCACTCCTGTAATTCTTGCGCAAAGGTGACAAAGAAAATCTCGTGAACCTCTGTGAAGATATACTTTTGTCTCGAGCCTTTAGTAGACAGCTTCTTACTTTTGTTTTCCTTAACAGAAAATTCTTGAATTTTCTTCTCAAACCAGTCTTCTAACTCAAGATTTTATGGCCACCACATCACCCAGTCTCTCTCAAAAAAATCCCGGTCCTAGAAATGGAACCATTTGTTGGCTTGCAGGTTATGAACCCAGGTTCATGGTTAAGCTTAACCAAAAAAACCCTCTAACTACTGGCCCTTTCGGTAGTGACCCACTTGTGCAGGTCAAACTCTCACCCAAATAAATATGGGTGGGTGCTGGAACCAAGTTTCTACACCCTGAGAGAGAATTAAATGATGTGGGTGTCTTCAAATATGTAACACTAGCAGACTGGCCTTCGCAACAGAATCCCTAACTAGAAACTGTAAGTCAATTATCACTAATTGTTTCGGTGCGTGTGCGTAGATAGCAGATCTCTAATTTCGATAACTATATTAATGATACAATATTCATCCCTTATAGCAATTGATCCATCCATTTGAAATTAATATAAAACAGCAAATAGGTATGCACCTAATCCAAACACAGATAATATACTTGATACAGTAAATAGAAATAATACACAAAAACAAATCAGAAAAAAAAAACACAGATGCATTTGATACTCAGAATTATCCAAAGAAGTGCTTTATTCATCCACGGTTTATAGCATCCTTACAATACTTCAGTTCTACCCACACACATAGCCAGTGGGCTCTGCACATAGCTGGACTAAGGTCTCTGCACGCACAGCCAGCAAGAGCCTTCTTTACCTAGACAAAAAACATAGACTTATCTCAGAGATTTGTCATTCATGAAACTTCATCAAAAATTACCGAAAACTATCTATCTGACTTCATCTATACTCCTATCTATATCTTAGACCATGCTCATATAAGATTCGCAAGCTGTGGTTTGAGACTCCTAGTTTTACCCGTTTTCCCATTACAACTCAGGAAGGGGCTTTGACCCACCCCAAAGCACCTTGACTTGTGCATTTTTTAGTGCACACGACTCAAAACTACAAAAATACTATATTTTTATCAAAATTGCAGTCCTAATGGACCGCGCTCCAACATTTTTGTACCAAGGTATGCATAGTAAGAATACATACATAAGATAAATATCTACATGATCATTATGGGAAATAAACGGAAAATCCCATAACTTTATCTAATACATATATATCAATAGAGAAATATACCTTATCTTAATTAGTGAGGGATTAAAACAAATATATGTATATAAATGTAAACCATAACAACAAAGGTTCATAAGGAGTTTAGAGCACCCTCATAGAAGTGCATAAATCTAGCTACTCCCATAAGAAATATATATATATGTTGCTACATATCTCAATATTATATGAGCTTATGGTGTACACATGAAGAAATGGTTTTATGAAGGGAGAATAATCATAGAGCAAGTAGTTTTAAGAGAAGAGTGGAGAAACTCAATCATGAAACTCTACCTTCTAGAGGAAATTTGAATGACAACTCTATTAGTACTATAGGTGTATGTGCTACCCTAAAGAAGAACTCGTTGCTAAATATATTAGTAGATTTTTATTTTAGTATGTTATACAGGTATGTTAAATGTCGTATCAACAATGTACATTCAAATTTTCAGGCCTAAGGGACAAAAAAAATTTAATTTTGTACAATGATGGTTTTGTCTCACAAAAGTAATTAAATTATTGCTATGATGGTACTTTGAAATAAGAATAAAAGAATACAACAATGGTAAAAAATTCTTTGAAATCTCCTGGTAAATGAAAGAAGATTTGGGTTCAGTCAGGACATGAAAACTCGCCTCCAATGGCGCAATCATTGGAAATGGAAAAATACATGAGACTAGAAATAGCAAATATCAGGGCCAAAAATGAGCATTTTCTGAAAGAAAGTGCAACGTAGGAGAAATTAATTAAATATTTAAACTAAAATTCAACTCACACATCTACATACAAAGCTACAAGAGAGAGGAGAGGACTCCTTAAAGAAAATAAATGGATATGGTAATTTCGAAAATCAGGATGGAAAACCTTAAAGTGATTAAGAGTCGGATAAAACATCTCCGATTGTTTACGAAATAGTGAAAATATATAATTTCATCAAAATTCATGGATGGATGCATCTACTAAGCAGTATTTTGTAGAGAATATTTCTTTCACCAGTAGTAGAGAAATTGAAATTGTTAATCACTGGAAATGATTGAACATATATGGAAGTATGCACATGTTAGTCCTATTGAAAATCAAAATTGTTAACATCGATTATGGAAAAACACACACCAATCTAATCAAAGGCAACACGTGTCAATTAATACACTATATTTGTGTGTGAGTATACATTGGGTATGTAGGTAGAATTATTGTATGACAGTTGTGTATGATTACCTTCTACATTTAATTAAATAGAAAAATAAAGGAAACAGAAAGACTCAAAACTAAATGAAAGGTTATTAAGTACATAAATGGAAATATACTTGTGTAAATAGGTGATATTACATGATAGCCTTTACATGAGTATGTGGTCTAATTTGGTTACAAAATGTAGAATTTTATATAGGATCTACCAAGCTTTATAATTAGTATGGAAAGCACATGACGAAATCAATGTTCTCTAAGAAGTACTCACATAAATAATATATATATATATATAAAAGAAACATAAATTACTCCTCTTTATTATTCTAACTATTACATGATAGTATGAAATAGAATGGAGTAAGAAATAAATATAATGAACAAGTTATGGCCTACAGTGAGTAACAATAAGGAAATATGGGAACTACATCTCTTAGTGCAGGGTAATATTCTACACAAGAAAAAAAAAACATAGAGGAAAAAGGAACATAGGATATAAGAAGAATGAATCTAAATCTATATATATCAAGATTATGACTCTATTTTTAAAAGAAATGGAATTATGGTATTAAAATTAATTTCTTGATAAATATTTGGAGAACATAATTGATCTAAATCAGAGATAATAAAGATGTTATCAATACTTAGATTGGATGAAACAAGGGTGGATTGATCGAGGAGGATTAGATTTAGAAAAAAACATAATGTATACAAACAATAAAATATATACAAGATACTATATGATATCTAAATACCAATAGAAAATGAGTTAAAAGGGGGATTGTGAACCCAAAAGGAGTCTTACTAAGAATATTTATTCATAGTATTGTTACAACTTGAACATTTTTTATCAAGAAAAACATATGCTAACAACATAACTCAACCATGAGCATACTAAATGTTATACCTTATGGCTAGCAATCAAATTGCCATGGATGTCATAAATAGACTTTTTCTACAGGACTAATAATATTGATAATAGTATGGAAGAAATAATGATATTCTTAAGTGTGAAATACATAAAAATTTCTAGAAATTTGAAAATAAATCTTCTGATAACATTTTCAGAAATTCCAAAAGAAATATTTGGAAACCTCCTTGATGGAGGAATTGTGGAAATTATTCTAAAAACCAACAAAGAGTTGATAATTTGGGATGGAATGTCACAATAATTTAGGTTTAAGGAAAATTAATCATGAAAATAACAAAATAATAAAAACATTTCAAGACTATCAACTTAAAAATGATAGTCTACTGCCACAAGATACATAAAAAGTACAAAGGAACTTAGGAATAGTGTTGAAAGGGTTCAAAAAATGTCAAATTTACTCATAAATTCATAAGTGTGCAATTAAAAAAGAGTACAATATGAATGAGAACATGTAATCCATAAAAAGGAAATTGCAATGCACCTTAAAGAGGGAAAACAAATTCTTGATTGACATAGAACTGAAGGATGAAATGGTCCTCAGATCTGTATGGGATTAAATATTTCTATTTTTGATTCATTTAAAATTTCACTAATTGGTTTTACTTATAGAATTTTCAATAAAGTGTTAATTTCATTGGGAATCTGAATGACTAGGAAAGTTAGTCGAATGAAAATAGTTACATAAAGATTTAGTTTAGTTCTTGTATATGGATAAAATGGTGGATTGTTATTGGATTTCTTGGACTAGGTCAATGGAACTATAATTTTTTTATGACTTGGAATAGTGAAAATGCAAATGGTTATGGTGAAATGGTGCAACTGTCACTATGAAGGGGAATTTCTTAACCTAGCCTTTTCTAGTTAATGTATTTTTTTTTTTTATTGAGAACATGTCCTAAATTGATGAAGAAATATATACTAGCGTAATGTGTGTTAAGAAAACTGATATTCATAAGGAATGTTTGGAAAAGAGACCCCATGTTTGTATATGGAAGACAAATTAATATAACCTTAATCAGCAACCTGAAATGCAGAGAAAATTGAAAGCTCAAGGGAGTGAATTAAAGTAAAATATTGGATGAAGTGTAGAAGGAAAGTGATGTTGCAACTTTTTTTTCTTTGACTACATATTTTGAGCATAGTCATGTTGTATTCCTAACTTTCCATGTGTTTCTTATTTTGGAGTCTTGATACTGCAATAAAAGAAAGTAGCAAAATAGTAAAGATGGACATGGATAATTCCCCTTCCAGTAGAACAAGTAGGTATATAATAGCCATGAGAATGAAAAAAATGTAAGATATAGTAAACTCTATTTATACATGATTAATGCATATTTGTGATTATGATATCGGTATAACAATGTAGAATCTTGCATAATATGATATAAGTATAACAATATAGAATCTTGCCTAATATGACAAGTCAAGTTGTGACTCTTAAGAAGAAGCAAGGTAAAAAACCTGTTCCTTTAATTATTATTACCATTTTGCTAATGACATGAAATGAAATTGGAACTCCTATGCCATGAACTTCAAGCTGAAATTCATGCCAAAAGGACCTATTTTTATTAATCGATTTATTATAGTGATGTTGTCAACGCTTGTTGGATGCATGTTGATAACACATGTTTAGAATGGATAGGAACATGCTAGAGGTAGAATATGATTTTAAAATGGAAGTGTGTTTTACTCTAGAAGCGGGCCATCACTCAAATAAAGTGCAATGGAAACTCTTCAACCCTGATGAGGCTACCTTGGAAGGTAGAAAGAGATGCGAGAGGCCTTTCTTTCATGACTTCAAAAATGATGAAGTTGAGGAAACACAGAGGAGGATCTTTACTTCAAGGGGGAAAGATGTGTACCCCTTGTGCTTTTCCTTTTAAAGGGATGAATATCTTTAGATTATTATTATTCTAATTTGAACTTAATTGATGTGGAGGCCAACATTATAATTGATGAATTATGTAATTAAATTTCATATTACGAATAAATGTCTTTTGGGGGAATTTAATGGGAAAAACATGAGTAAATAGAGAGTTCTTTGTATTCTAGAAATTTGTTAAGCGGTCAATTCCACATAGTAGACTTTCCTAAACCCTTCACCTAAAAATCACAAGAGAAAATAATATTAAGAGAATATCATAAATGGAGAGAAATTTTATTCTAAATTAATAATTAGAAAATAACATGATGGGAGAGAAAGATCATGCCAAAAATTTAGCTAGAGAGAAATTTTAAGTTGGGTGAAAATAAAAGGAAATCCAATTGGAAGAGATAGGTGCGCTTTAGATGAAAAAGGAAAGACTTTTTCAAAAATTTAAAAATAAAAAAAACCTTGGTAATTAAAGGGTTGTAGAATCTAAAAGTCAGTTGTTGCTAGAAAACCTATTGCTAGGAATAATTATTAAAGTACCACTCACCAATACATAAGAGGTTTTTATTCCTGAAGGAAATAAGTTTGATCTTAGGGGGAGTTGCTAGTGGTAGCTCGTTGGCTAGGAGTAACGTGCTCTTCCCCTAAATTTTCGCAATAGAATGGTTATGGTAATATTATTATGATTTTCCTATGTTTTTTGAGTTATTTTATTTTTATTATTTATTTTTGTACTATAAAGTCGACTTGAAATTATTGATTTATGCATAGATAGTTAATGAGACGTTTGGTCTGAGAATACATGTATATTTGAAACAATATTATATATGTAGAAATTTGAATAACTGATATATTATTCACCGAGATTCTCATAATCACACACTATTTTAGCTTCATCCATAATACAGAATCTCTTCTACCATTGATCATCACATGCGGAAATAAAATCAATTGCATGCATACATTAAAACCACAAACAATCACACATATGAACACGGTATTTAATGGGAAAGATTAAAGCTGAAAACCCCAACTATCTTTATATTATATGTCATGGAGATCATGTAACAATCATAGTACAAAACTCCTCACAAGCTCTCAGCACTACCTCCAATTGCTACACACTATCAAGCTAGATCTAGCAAAACACATGCTCCAATATTTTGCCACTTGATAGCCAGCCTCTATTGTGTTTTCAATGCTATGGGATGGCTCATTAAATAACATAAACCTCCTGGCTTGTACTGCACAATCCTCATGGGCTTCTCCACCTATCTATGTGTTGCAAATAGAAACTGTATAGTCACAACTGATAGTTAACCAGCTCTTTCACCTATTTCTGCACTAGTCTCCACTGAAACTGTCCATGCACTAAAGTTAACTAATGCATTATTTAGTTGATTAATGAGTTTATAATTAGTGAATTAATTAATAATTAATTCACACCACTCTCACTAATTGTATCAATTAGTTAAACTGAATACAAATAGCTCAACTATGTTTAGATTAGTTAAACTGAATACAACTCCACTAACTTCCTTAATCAACTCCACCAAACTCTGTCACATGAGTTATAACTCAAGTATCCATGCAATAGCTCCACTTAACCCTCAAGAATAGCGTAATTCCTTATGTCAGCTCCTGTGCCACATCTGTGCACTTAACTAAAGTGCTCCAAGAGAATAAGATAATGTTTAGAGTCTAAATATTATTAAGAGCTAATAATATTCGACATATCTATTTTTAGACTGGCAATCTAAAAATAGATTCCGCCAGTATGTCTAAAAATAGAAGTCCATCTATTTTTTCCGACTTGACCAACCATCCACAAATAGCATCCTGCAACTCATAGAACATGATCCATATGTCTAAAAATAGACATAGTCTAAAAATAGACTTTGCGCCAAAAATAGCCTGCGGGCCCACTTAGTAAAGGCGACTTCTTTCCACTAAGCTCATCATCTTGTTGCAATCTCAACACTCCCTCTTAACAAGATAAGGATTATCTGCAACCCCTATCCTGCCCCTGTGGTATTCGAATTTTCTCCTGGTGAGCACCTTCGTCAAGATATCAGCATCCTGATCCTCCGTAGGAATGTATGAAAGTAACATGATCCTCCGCTGCACAAAATCTCTGATATGATGATACCGATCGATGAAGCCATGCCGCCTCAACTCATCCTCCTGTCTGTACCATGATCCATATCACGATGTGCCTCTGCGATATCTCACTACATGCTTGCCTGCCTCCCAGAAGAGCTTGGTTGGCTTAACCATATCTTGTGAAAGCTGGTTCACAACATAGCATATGTCAGGTCATGTATTGACCAGATACATAAGTGACCCCACCAACTGTCGATAAACAGTGGCATCCATTACCTCTGCTGAAGTAGCATCCTCCTTCCTCCAACCACGAGGAAGAGGAGTATCAACAGGCTTGCAACCATGCATGTTGAACTTCTCCAGTATCTCCTGGGCATACTTACCCTGAGAAATACAAATTCCACCACTGCGCTGCCAAATTTCCAATCCCAGGAAATAATGAAGGAGGCCCAAGTCCTTCATCTCAAACTCCTTTGCAAGATTAGCCTTGCATGAGTGTATCAACAGTTCATCACCTGTCAAAATCAAATCATCTACATAAAGTACAATGATCAGCAACTTACCCTCCACCACAATCTGGTATAGGTTAGGATCTGCCTCACTCTTGGAGAATCCAAGTCCGGTGAAATAACTGTCTATCTATGTGTACCAAGCATGAGGTGCTTGTTTCAACCCATACATTACTCTCTTGAGCCTGCACACATGCGACTCACTGCTGAAGATCTCGAAACCTTCGAGATGCTCTATGTACACCTCCTCCTCAATGACTTCATTAAGGAATGCAGTCTTCACATCCATCTGATGAATGTGCCACCCCATCTGTGCTGAGAGAGCAAGAATCGTCCGTATGGAACAATACCTTGCGACAGGTGCAAAGGTCTCCTCATAATCGATCCCCTCAATCTGTGAAAAGCCGCGGGAAACAAATCTTGCCTTATAATTCTCCACACTCTCGTCAGCTGCCTGCTTCACTTTGTAGATCCATCTCGAACCCACCACTGATTTCCCCTCCGATCTCGGGACAATATTTCGTGCACTGTTTCTGACAATCGAATCATACTCTTCCACCATGGCATATACCCATGCGGGGTCCTCCATAGCTTCCTCTAAAGAGGATGGCTTTGTCATGATACACTTGGTCATAAGAGCCATGTATCCCGTATACTGATCAGGTGACTGTCTCTGTCTATGCTGTGATGTAGGTGCTCCTACAACCTTCTCTGCATCTTGATCCAGTCGCTTCGCTTTTGTAGTGCGCTTCCGCCCTCTGATGGTTGGCGCTGCCTGAGTGCCCTCTTCCACTCCATGAACCTCATCTTGTGGCTGATCCACATCCTAAGACTCATCCTTAGGAACTAATAGCTCCTCATCTGCATGCAAGTGTGGCTCCCTCTCAAGCGAACACTACATGGCTTTATCCTCATGAAATCTGATATCCCGTCGCACAACAGTCTTGCGACTGTCTGGAAAATACACACGATAGTTGTGGGGTGTATCAGTGTACCCAAAAAATATCCCAACCTCCGCAGTTAGCTCCAGCTTCTTCCTGGCATCCTTCGTCACATGAATGTAAACAGGTGAACCAAAAATCCTCAAATGGGAAATATCAGCCCTCTTACCAGAAAATGCCTCCTCAGGTGTACTCATGCCAAGTATCCTGTGAGGACAACGGTTCTGCACATATACTGCAGTATTGCATGCCTCAGCCCACAAGTGTATGGGTATGCCTTCATCATGCAACATCGCCCATGTAGCACCCACGATTGTTCTGTTCTTCCACTTAGCAACCTCATTCTGTTGTGGGTTATGAGGTGCTATGAGCTCTCTTCGAATTCCTTCTATGCTGCAAAAGTCCTTGAATTCACCAGAGATGAATTCACCACCATTGTCGCTCCTTAGAGCCTTCACTTGCTTCCGTGATTCTTTCTCAACCAGTGGCTTGAACTCACATAACTTTGAGTATGTCTCGCTCTTCTTCTGCATGAAGAAGATCCAGCACCTACGATAAAAATCATCAAAAAATATCACATAATACCTGTTCTTTGCTGTCGAAGCTACTAAGAAAGGTCCACACACGTCTGTGTGAATTATCTCAAGGATCGTCGTGGCACGACTATCCTTCTCATGAAAGGTGGCTTTCACAAATTTTCCCAAGGTACACCCCTTGCACTGATCTGACTGTGCAAGAGTATGCCTAGGAAGCCCAGTATAAATCTGATGCAGCATCTTCAAAGCTCCATGGTGAAGGTGGCCCAATCTCTGGTGCCACAATTCACCATCATCCCGGCTCACCACTCCTTCTACCTTGCCTGCCATTGTTGCACAGTCATCTACCTTCGATTGATAAAGGTTCTTAACTCAAACCCCTATCCTCTGGGTCTCACCAGTTGCCTTACTATGCAGGAAAGCCTTTCCCTCGCTAAAAACAACATCATATCCCTTGTCTTCTAACATCGCCACATAGATAAGATTCTTCTTCAATCCTGGAACATGCATCACTTCCTTCAATACGAAGGGTTTACTAGACTCCCTCTCAAAGGAAATGGTACCGATATCGGTCGCACTATATCTACCACCATCGCCCATCTCGATGTGCACTCCAAGATCTTTCTCATCCAGATTAGTAAACAAATCTCAATCTCCTGTCATGTGAAAAGACGCACCACTGTCAAGAAACCACATTGAACCCGTCATACTTGAGACCAAGCATGCGATCAGTGAAAAATCTAGCTCAAACTGTGAGGCTAAGGCCTCTC
This sequence comes from Pinus albicaulis, assembly GCA_034641835.2. Lineage (NCBI taxonomy): Eukaryota > Viridiplantae > Streptophyta > Pinopsida > Pinales > Pinaceae > Pinus > Pinus albicaulis. The sequence continues at coordinate 1,533,876,267 of CM076584.1, read as the reverse complement.
CAGCTGCAGATCCAGCAGCCTACTTATTTTTCTTCTTCTATGGACAATTAGTGGCGTAATGTCCGTGTTGGTGACAGTGAAAGAAGTTCACCTTGGACATGTCCTTCTTCTTTCCTTTCACACCGGATTGAGAAGCTTTCTTGCTCTTCCCCTTCTTTTCTTTGGTAGCTGAAGCACAATTCTCTTTATCAGAGTTATTTGATGAAGATCCGTCCCTGGTACTCTGCCTTATCTCCTCTTGCACAAGATCCGACCAAAGTCTCTCCCATCCTGCCAATTTCTCCCGACCATTGACAGAGTCCTAATAGGAATGCCAACTCTTCGCAAGCCCAAGGAGAGCCAAGCTCACCAAGTCCTCATCATCAACAGTCTCTCCCACACTTCCCAGCTCATCCCTGCATTGGAAAAACTTCATGAGGTACTTGGGCATACTGTCGCCTTTCTCCATCTTTATGTTCCTGAGTTTATCCTTGAGCGCCAACTTCCTCTGGTCGCTCTTGCTTTGGAATAAATCTGTCAAAGCTTTCCACATCAAGAATGGAGAAGCCTTACCATGAAGGCTAGATACTATGTGATCCTTCACGCCCTCCAACAGAATCCTTCGACACTTTGCTGTCTTCTTTTGCCATGCGTCAAGTACGGCAGCATCACTAGAAGTAGGCTTTGGAATTTCTGCATCTATGAACTCCTTCAACCCATTGTCATCCAACACCACCTCCATCCTATCCTTCCATGCAATATAATTCGAGCTGCCCTCAAGGGCATACTCCAATCGCAATCCGTTGAAAGACATCTCAACTTCGACACCAAGAAAACACTGCTGCAAATTCGAATTCCACCAGCTCAAAACTCAACCACTTCAATGTTTTGCAATTTCTCCAATGATCAATATCGCTCTGATACCATGTAGAAATTTGAATAACTGATATATTATTCACCGAGATTCTCCTGATCACACACTATTTTAGCTTCATGCATAATACAGAATCTCTTCTACCATTGATCATCACATGCGGAAATAAAATCAATTGCATGCATACATTAAAACCACAAACAATCACACATATGAACACGGTATTTAATGGGAAAGCTTAAAGCTGAAAACCCCAACTATCTGTATATTATATGTCATGGAGATCATGTAACAATCATAGTACAAAGCTCCTCACAAGCTCTCAGCACTACCCTCAATTGCTACACACTATCAAGCTAGATCTAGCAAAACACATGCTCCAATCTTTTGCCACTTGATAGCCAGCCTCTATTGCGTTTTCAATGCTATGGGATGGCCTCATTAAATAGATAAACCACCTGGCTTGAACTGCGCAATCCTCATGGGCTACTCCACCTATCTGTGTGTTGCAAATAGCAACAGTATAGTCACAACTGATATTTAACCTGCTCTTTCACCTATTTCTGCACTGGTCTCCACTGAAACTGTCCATGCACTGAAGTTAACTAATGCATTCTTTAGTTGATTAATGAGTTTATAATTAGTGAATTAATTAATAATTAATTCACACCACTCTCACTAATTTTATCAATTATTTAAACTAGATACAAATAGCTCAACTATGTTTACATTAGTTAAACTGAACACAACTCCATTAACTTCCTCAATCAACTCCACCAAACTCTGTCACATGAGTTCTAACTGAAGTATCCATGCAATAGCTCCAAATAACCCTCGAGAATAGCGTAATTCCTTCTGTCAGATGCTGTGCCACATCTGTGCACTTAACTGAAGTGCTCCAAGAGAATAAGATAATGTTTAGAGTCCAAATATTATTAAGAGCTAATAATATTCGACATATCTATTTTTAGACTGGAAATCTAAAAATAGATTTTGCCCAGTATGTCTAAAAATAGAAGTCCATCTATTTTTTTCGACTTGACCAACCATCCACAAATAGCATCCTGCAACTCATAGAACATGATTCATATGTCTAAAAATAGACTTTGCGCCAAAAATAGTCTGTGGGCCCACTTAGTAAAGGCGACTTCTTTCCACTAAGCTCATCATCTTGTTGCAATCTCAACAATATATAAATTCTAAAGTAGTGAAGTGAAAGGTTTAATATTGTCTCATGTACTAATCAGAGTAGCATAAAGATATGTATGTGTGTTTTCATGTGAGTTAAAGTCTAGAGTTCGAAAGCATAATAATATGTAATATTTAATAAGAAATATGGATTTAGTTTGATGGATAGATTTAAGACAAACTAGAGTGTAAAAATCCATATTTAGGTAACGAAATGAAATAAGAATGAAGTGAAAATAGAGGTCACATGCAAAAAGTGTGAGATTCAACTGGAATTAATCGAGATGAGGAAATAAGAGTATATTTTTCTTTTAAATTATTTGGAATTAAAAATGATCAGGTGTGCTAAATAGGTAAGAAATCATGGACTATATAATTATTCCTGGAAGTTATTTAAATACTTAAATTTTGTTTGTGATTCCGGTTAATACCCACTGGAAGTTATTACCATCATACTATAGGCATAGCAATACTTTGGTAACTAGTTATGTAGGGACGACACATGTACATTATATAAAATGAATACCATAAAATTTGGTAGAGTCGAAGCTAAAGTGAAGGTTGAGTGGCATAAGTTATAATGAAAATACTATTCTAAGAATGGAATTTTTATGAGAATGTTATTATCAAAACTGAATGGGAATGTCATAGAAAATATACATATATAATCCATTTATATATTAATATTATGGATTATAGGAACAAAATTAGTCCCGTCCAGTCTCTAGTCACTTGGATTTTAAACAAGGGTTTTGAATATATTTATATGAAGTGGTAAATACAAACACTCACAAATCTTAAGAGAACTCAAAAACTAGGTTTGAACAGGGAGGTTGATTGCAATAACCCAAGTTTTTATGCATACTTATTTAGTATCTAAACCATTATAGAAATGGCAAGGAAACTATATTTGTTTGTATTTGAACAATTATGATCATGTACAAAATATTTCTTAATAATATTAAGGAAGTTACTTGATAATTAACTTGGAAAATAAATTATGTTGATGAGATCATAATTCCAATCTGGATGGATAGGGTGGAATTAAATATTTCTCAATCTTCTCCTAAAAAACCTCATGAGGAAAGTTAGGGATTTTTAGATTAGGAGAGAAAAATCTAATAAATCACCCAGTGTGTGGGAAAAAATATTGCGTTGGGTAAATAAAGCACCGCATAAGATAAATGTGAGCATTAAAGAGGAAAAAAAAAAATTTCACAAAAATTGTAGGTTATGGGTTTAAGCAAAACCCAAAAGAACATGATGTCGTTTTAGAAATTATGCAAGGGAAACCAACTATAAATTTCCTCTCCCGGAGGAGCAAGAGTTTGTTGACTCTTGGGGAAAGAAAACGATCTCACCACTGGGGAGAACCAATGGTGGCCGTTCATGGATTAGAGGCAAATCAATCTTTCCAAATTAATTTAGTCAAAGTGATAAGTGCATTCGAAATACTGTGCAATACATCTTGTTTCTATTTATCTAAAATATCAATATGTGCTTGATTTTATAGAGGATGTTGGTTTTTCTATGTTGTTAGCAAGCATTTAATTCTAAATAATCTGGTAGTTATATGTCTATTAGCACGTATATGATTTTAAAGGATTATGATATCTTTGTATGTTTTTAACATGTTTTTGACCTGTAGCATGTGATAACAAGTTTTAAATGTTGCTTGGTTAATTAATAAGTAACATATTAATTGTGGCATACAAAGAAAATAGAAAAGTATGATATATTTTTTGAATAAACACATTGTACCTAATGAATCAATATTATATGATGGATTAAATACGAAAAGGGGAGTATTTATGTGTTTTATAGTTTTCCTTTTAAACCATTATTTAATTATGTAATAAATTGTAACAAAAATTATGTTGGAATTATACTCCCAACCACTACCATGAATAATAGTGGCAGAAGCCCAAAAATTCCATCAATTTCAATAGCAGAGAAGGACAAGTAGCAGATCTGAGATCTGGAGACATTGTCACACAACACAGCAAACTAAGTATCGGGCCATCCTCTGTGTTTATTTTTTTACCTGCCACTTTAACTTACCTTTTGCCCACAGCGCACAATCACAGGTTTTTTCATTTTAACCTTAAGCCATTCACCATATTTTATTCTGCCGTCGATGCGATATCTGGCGGGACCTAACTTAACCTTACCACGTGAGCCAAAATATTGTTTTTTGTTCATTTCCTTTGTGTTTCCCTTTACACATTTACTTTTTCTCACCACCCACAGAGCGCACTTCATAGAGATTACCACTTATCCTTCCCCAGTCGCAAGTTATGTTATTTTTCGTGTCATGAAATTGTGCTATCGCACATTGCATTCATAACCATTTGAGTTTATCGCTTAGCACCAGCAAGTTAAGACATTTGTTTTGCGATGAAATGATGCCATCGCACACTGCACCAATAAGGATTTAAGTTTACTTGTGTTCGCGCTAGTTAAGAGTTAAGATCTTTGATCTGTGATCTACGATAAAGTGCCAGAAACAATGAGGTTTCAGAGTCAAAACTAATATAATTTTAAGTCTTCCATTTTATGTTTTGAATGCATTTTTACATGTTTTTATGTATAATCAGAAATATGGCCTACGTACCGATTTAATGAAGATATGGGTCTTTTGACAACCCAAGGACAAGAAGTTGTTGAATGTCTATTCAGCATTGAATTAGCATTGATATAATTAGGTTTTCAAGGCTACGACCATTTTCATATAAGCTATGTAATTTCATTATGTTTTCAAAGAATAGAATAACTCAAGCTCAATAAGAGTTGAATAAAATTAAAAAGAAGTTATGCTCTTGTGTTTTTATGTTGTTTGTGTATTGACTGTTATTTTTTTGCATGTTTTTTGTATTCTCTGTGTTGTGGGGGAGAATCCCTCTGTTTATTGATTTCGTTCAATATTTCCAACATGGTATCAGATTAGGTCTAGGCTCTCAGTCAAAGAAACACGAGCTCACTCTCTTTGCTGTAGAAGCTGTAATATTGGTTTGAAGAAGTAGATTTCTCTAGTAGTGAGAAAGCTTCTATTTTACATAGTCAAGAAGATTGATTGTTTAACAAAGTCATGATGGCAGCAGCAGGCACAAGCCTCACAAATCCACAATTACCACAATTCAATGGTAAAAACTATGACTATTGGGCCATTATATTGAGGGCCCTGTTTGCTTCACATGATATATGGGAGCTGGTGGAATGTGCTTTCGAGAACCAGCATATGCAACAACAGTTATTGCTTTGACATTAGCTGAAAGAGACTTGTTGAAAGGAAATAGAAAGAATTAATCCAAAACCCTCTTCTATATCTTTCAAGCAGTTGATGAGATTATTTTCCCAAGGATTGTAGCAGCAAAAAATTTCAAGGAGGCATGGGATATCCTCAAGACAACCTATCAAGGCATGGAGAAGGTGAAGACAACAAAATTACAAATGTTGAGGAGAAATTTTGAAACTCTTAGTATGAAAGAGTCTAATAGAATAGATTCATTTTTCACACATGTGATTGGGTTGATTACCCAGATAAGGTCTCATGGAGAGACACTTGAGGAAAGAAGAATAGTGCAGAAAATCTTGAGAAGTCTACCATCAAGGTTTTATGCCATAGTAGTCGCAATAGAAGAGACAAAGGATCTCTCACAATTTTCAATGGGTTATATTTGTGCATCCCTGATGTCTCATGAACATAGACTGAACAGAGCAAAGAAATCCTCTTTGGAGCATTATTTCAAGCCACAAATGTCTTTTGGTTGAGGTAGAGGTCAAGGAAGATCAAACTACTGAGGAAGAGGAAGAAGCCCATAAAGAATTGGAAGAAAAAGCCATGCAAGCACAAGTGGAAGGGTGTAATTTTCCAAAAAATTTGGCCTTTAGCTAAATGGAATATTACAGTTATTTTTGTCACTAGGTAGGTGAATAAGTGGGTGGGGAGGCCCATAAGTCTCCTTGGTAGCAATAAAACACTTCAAGTGTGAAAGGAGACCTTTTTTAGCAGCTAAATAAAGCACCTCCAAGTGTGAACAGGTTTGGATCATGTTGATTCAGTCAAATTTAATCAAGTCAACAACATTCTTATGGAGGAGTGGAGATTAATTGAGGAATAATGCAGTTTTGGAGGGAGATGGATCTCGTGAAGGAAATTACCTAATTGAGTGGGGCCAAGTGTAGGAAAGCTCATATTATATTTAAGGAAGAGGATGGAAGCAATTTGAGCTCATGTTTTAGATTATTATTTTGATATTGGTCTGCTTAGACTATTTCCTTACTCTTGTTGTTTAACAGGGTTGTTGTGTTGTTTAGCACTGGGTGTTCCCGAGCGGGAATCCCACCTCTTCCATTGAGAGGCCTCTTGGGAGAGTATTGCACTGTATTGCTCCACATCCAGGCTTGAGGCCAAGCATCAGTCTTCAGCTATAGCGTTATTTCTGCAAAGAATAGTGATGTATTTCAAGGTGTTGCAGTGGATGATTGATAACACCACTTCGGGTATGTTCCTCAGTAGAGGGAGCTTTCCTTCTCTTGAAAGATCATCTAGGAGGATTTCTCGGCTCATTTCACATCTTGGCACTTGTAAAAATTATTCCTCATATCCTACAATGCATTCCCTTTCATGAACTGGATAATTTTTCATAGAGTTGTAGCAACAGGGTTTAAACCCTTGTTCTTGAGCTAGTTTCATAGGGAAAGGGCCAACCCTTCTCCTGGAAATATAGAAGAAGGGATTCTCATCACTCTATTGTATTATTCAGCCATATGTATGTAATTTTGTAGTAATACTACCTTATTTTAGATCTGAATTTTCAGATCTACTTTTTTGTACTCAAGCTTTCAAGGAACCCTTGTCGGGTTACCTCTATAATGTATTAAGGAGGTCAGATCTCTATTTTCTTAGCATATTGTTCAATAAAGATCCAGATCTATGATTTTCTATCATAATGTTGCATAAACCCTCAAATAATAATGTTATCATGTACTTCAAAAATTCTGCATAGCTTAAGTAATGGGGTTTGGGCATTTTTAAGCCATCTTGAGGCGGGGATATCTGTTTAACTTAGTAAAAGGGATTTTTTTCTGATACCCTTTTATATATGAGGGCCATAGTATATATGCTAAGGAATCTAAGTGTTATTTCCAAAAAAATTATAGCGTAATTCTCTGGGAGTAACTTTTTTATGGTCTATATTGCTGCATTCCCCATTTTGGATATTACAGTGGTATCAAATCATAATCTCATCGCAGCCTATGGATCTCAGCCATTATGCTATCAATATAAGAAGGAGAATAAGATATGTACATGAAGGACAAAGGGAAGACTCCATTATTTTGAGGACAAAGGGAAGAGAAGCTCTCAAATATTCTTTCTAAATCTATACAGAGCATTAAAGGAGATCTCAAGAAAATGTGAAGGGAGATGGAATCTCCAGAGGAGTTTGATATAGAGCCAAATATATATTTTCACATGATAGGTGTGAGTATGCAGCTACACCCTATTATTCACAGTGCAATCAAATGCCCAGATCTACCATGAGAGTGTTGAAAGAAGAGGAAATGCCAAGGAGGGAAACTCTTAGTAATTTTCTGCAACAGTATGAATCTAAAATTGAAAATTTTAGAGATCATATCACTTTCCAAGAGTTTTTCAAGATCAAGGTTGAGAGGAGCAAGCATCATGACATGGATAGATTCTCTCTATCTACTTTTGATGGATCACCAACATGTTCAGCCAAAGCTTGGGTGGAGGAGCTACACACCTATTTGCAGCAACATCAAGTTTCTAAAGATGAAGCCATCAAAGGTGCAGCTCTGCATTTTGAAGGTAAGGCCTATGCTTGGTGGATATTTGAGTCATTTTCATTAAGAAATGCAAATACTTATTCTTATGCAAGGTTCACTAAGAGATTAGTGGAAAGACTTGGTGGAAAAAATTCTGAAACATCATTGGTGGAACTAAACAAACCAAAACCAAAAAATCCTTTGCATGTGCTGGAAGAACCTATAAACTCAAATCCACTTTAGACAACTATTGGAAAAAGTCATATCTTGCATAACACCTTGCTAGAGGCAAGATCTATATCTCATATCTTCGGAAAAGAGGGCATGAAGGTTCCTTTTTGAAAAGAGGATCCTCTTATTGAGTAGGTGACTCCCATTCATATTGAGGAGGAAGAGAAGGATTGAACAGGTGACTCCCATTTCCAATCTGGATGAGAATTTGAAGTCTGAAGTGAAAACGAGGATTGAAAGAAACGTCTCTTTCATGGGGAAATGAAGAGTTTCAATACTGACAATGAAGGGAGAAAATATGTTTGTGCCAGATCTCTATTATGTACTTGACTTGAAATGCAACCTTCTTAGCATGGAACAGCTCATGAACAAGGGTTACAATGTATTTTTTAAGAATAATGTGTGTATAATCATAGACATACCTCCAAGTAAAAGGGTCATTGCAGAAGTGCATATGACAAAGAATTGTATGTTTCCTCTCAAGCTCAAAACAGACTTGAAGGAAGAAGGTGTGGTAGCAGTAGTCACACAAGAGGTGTTTCAAGAAGAAGTGAAAGAAAAAAACTAGTTATGGCATTTGAGATTTGGACATATCAATTTTGGAGGCCTAAACTTGTTGCACAGAAAAGGAACGTTAAAAGGATTACCACTCATTGAGAAACTAGAAATCCTATGTGAAGGATGCATCTTGGCAAAACAACACAGAGAATCCTTTTCAGCAGGAAAGAGTGTAAGGGAAAAGGCACCCTTAGATATTTTCCACTCATATTTATGTGGACCAATGCAAACACCATCATTAGCTAACAGTCACTATGTCTTGAAATTTATAGATGATTATACAAGAAATACATGGGTGTATTTTTTGAAACTGAAAAGTGAAGTCTTTGAACAATTCTTCCACTTCGAAGCCCTTGTTGAGAAGCAGAGTGGACACTACATAAAAGTGTTAAGAACTAGCAGAGGTGGAGAATATATCTCCAAAAAATTCCTACGTTTCTATCGAGATAATGGCATACACAAGCAGTTTACCACAAGATATAAACCACAGAAAAATGGTGTTGTAGAAAGGAAGAATAGGACCATCATGGACATGGTCAGAAATATTTTGAACACAAAACACTTGCCAAATGAGTATTGGGTTGAAACTGTCAATTTTGCAGCATATATTTTGAATAGATGCCCAACCAAAGTTGTTATGAATAGAGTCCCAGAAGAAGCAAGGAGTGGAACAAAGTAGTTTTTCACTGACATGAAAGTATTTGGATGTGTGACATATAAACATGTCCAAGATAAATTAGGAAAGAAATTGGACAACAAGGGGGAGAAGTGTATCTTTTTTGGATATAGTGATGAATCAAAGGCCTAGAAACTCTATAATTCACCCACCAAGAAAGTTATAATCAGCATAGATGTGTAGTTTATTGAACAAGAAGCTTAGGATGGAAGCTTAGAGAAAATAGTGAAAGTGAAGACATGTATGTCTCATGAAGAGCAAGAGGAATTGATTGCAAAAAATGGTTCCTCCATGGTGGCTCCTCCTCCACCTACACAAGCTCAGCAGAGCACACCACATGAAAGAAATAGAATAGCCTTGATAAATCGAGGAAGTGCTTTTCCAATCACACCACACGGATCAGAAACTCCCTCGAGTTCAAGTGGAATTCCAAGCACTCCAAGAAGAGCAAGATTTATAAATTTGAGTGAAATTTATGAGCATGAAGCTAATAATAATAATGGTCTGAATTATTTATTTTCTTTTTTTGTCATGTTCATGACCCAATCCATTTTGAAGATGCAGTAAAAGAAGAAAAATGGATTGAAGCAATGAATGAATAGATTGGTGCAATATAAAATAATGACACATGGGAGTTAGTGGACCTCCCAAAAGGTAAATATTTCATTGGAGTGAAATGGGTCTATAAGACCAAAATCAGTATAGAAGGAAATATAGAAAGGCACAAAGCAAGACTTGTTGTGAAAGGGTACAAGCAGCAGCAAGGAAGAGATTATGAAGAAACTTTTGCACCTATTGTAAGGATGGAAATAGTGCGGACAGTGTTTTCCATTGTAGCACAAAAAAAGTGGAAAGTCTACCAAATTCATGGGAAATAAAAATTTCTGAATGGAGTGTTGAAAGAGGAGGTATATGTTGAACAACCTCCAGGCTATGAGATTTACGGGCAAGAGCACAAAGTGTGCAAGTTGAAGAAAGCTCTTTATGGGATGAATCAAGCACCAAGAGCATGGTACAACAGAATTGCTACTTACCTGACAGAAAATGGGTTTGAAAATGTGATGGTGAACCCACACTCTATGTAAAAGAAAATGATGGTAAAATCCTTATTGTTGTTTTATATGTATTTTTGGGGAAAAATAATTGTCTGTCATTTAATTTGTCAACCTGGGGGTTTCGTAAGCTTGTGAAGCATGCATGCACTGTATGTGCTAGAAAATATCTTTCATTTTGGATCAATCTAACTACAGAATAATGAAAACCAATTCATCTAATATATGAAATAAAATAACGAAAATGAAATTCAACTAACCTATGAAATTAAGTAACGAAAATAAAGAAAACAAATTCAAAAGAAAATATAGCGCGCAAACACACTTGCAGAAATTGAAATTTTAATCTAAGAAAGCATTTCAAAGCATGTAAAGAAAAACAACTAACGTATCTTCAATCACTCCAACATCCAATATGGAAGTATGATAGAATCACCCTCTTTATATGATAATCAACAAATTATACTTTAGTCTTTAAATCTAGGAAAGAAATTAAAGCATGCAAAGGGAAAACTAAATAATTGCATAAGTTAAGTATTCAAGTATTTAGAAATTTGATAAAATCACCTTCTTTAAATGATCTTTAAGAACACCCAATATTACAATGGAATGAGGATCTAAATCTAGAAAACAATGTAAAGCATAGAAAAGTAAAGTTGAATGATTGCATAGGTTGAACATTCAATCACCCAATTTCGAAATATGACAAGTCACCTTTTTGGCTTGATATTTTATTCAATCATACGATGAATTGATAGTTTGATCTAAGAAAGTAAATAACAGAACCTGAAAGGAAACTAAATAACTAAACATAAAAGTAAAGCTCAATCATTGCATAGTTTGAACATTCAATCCCCCATTTTGGAAGTACGAAAAGACACCTTCTTGGCTTGATCTTTTATTCAATTATACAATGAATTGATAGTTTGATTTAAGAATGTAAATAATATAAAATGAAAGGAAACTCAATAACTATGAGCTCTATTGCCTCAAATTTAATCCAATTGGAAAATAGGTAAATCTTTCATATTGAAATGTTTTTAGAAAAGAAAATATTACATAGTCATTCTAAAACTAATACTAAGAAAGCACATAAAATTTAATATATAAAAACAAGTAAATCTCACACATTTTAGGCAGCTAATCTAAAAGTATGAGAGATGGTAAATCAAGATGCTCCATATGTAAGCAAAACCAATTCAAAATGAAGGAACATTCATGAGTAAGGTGCCACAATCTAATTCTGTATTCAAAGCTTAAGCATAACTCCAATTTTACACATGAAAATATGAGAATTTATCTCATTAATGAGATTCCATGAATCTCTCCTTGTATCTCTAGCGTTACAATCCAAATAGGAAGTGATAAGACACAGGTGTTCTTAGAGTTACAATTACAAATAAGAAATGATACACATATCCTTATGATGCCATGATATTCTACATCCAAACTCGAATTTGGCCTTAGGAGTCCACATAAGAGTATTTTGGAAGCTTCATTTTGACCTACACATGGAAACAAGCTCATTACACTTGTTAGGTATAAGTACGTGCATGTTATTTTCTAATTTTTAACCACAAATGCACTTAAAAATACTAGGAATTAATAAAGTTTGGAAAAACATAAATGTAACCCAATAGTGGTAATGGTAAGGTAAATGTAATGAAATGGAGGTGGAATGAAGGTGATAATATGGACATATAAGAAAAAATTTAATGGAAGTGGATGAAAATTTCAAGGCCCAACATACCCCCCAACAGAAGTTATTGCATGTCCTCATGCAATCTATTACATTAATTCTGTTTTATCCTTTGAGCGTTGGCTTAACTTTGCATGATATCATTTCATAACTTCATACTTCTGCAAAGTCTTTTAGTTGAATTGCAACATGGTTGGTTCTTATGTTTCAACCATATTTTGTTGTTGCATTAAATTTTTATCTTTGAACTTTTCATAATGATAATTTGATTATTGTTGCAAAGTATATTTCTATTGGATTGCATCATGGTTGGTTCCTCTGTGACAACCATGATTGTGTTTGTTTCCAATGATCTTTTTGAGTACTTTTGAAAGCCATTGTATGCTCATAATAATAATGTAACAGTTAATATCTTTTGAAATTATGTGGACTTTTGAATGTGGTATGAATGTGGTAAAATGTGAATATGAATGTATCCCCCCCCCCCCCCCCCCCTCACCAAACTGATGGTATTGGAAATTTTTTGAAATGAGGAAAATAAGTGTTTTCTCCAAAAATTATCATTCTATATTTTCAAGGAATCCTATGATAAAAATTTATAAAATGACATACCTTAACTTACCCTTTAAAAATGAATGATTTTCATGTGTGGTGGCTGCAAAATTCTGATCATAATCGTCTTCATGTGGTTGTACAAGTTATGGATAAAAGAGTCAAGAAGAATTTTTATTGCTTTTACTAAAACTATTGAATTTGTTGCAAAATGATGTTGATTATGCAATTTTCCTATAATTCTACAATTGTAGAATGGTGCTGATATGTTGTGGCTGCATATCTTCTTCGTTTTCTTCAAAATGCTCAAAATGATAGTCTTCATGTCTTCAAAACTAGTTGGCATAATTCTTGATATTTGAATATATGTTCTGATGTTGAACATAGCAAGAAATTGTTGACTTAGGGGCCATTAATGTATGCCACTAGTCAACACGATAACTCTCACCATTAATGACAATGAGAGTCAAGATGCCCAAACGTATCTTGCTAGGTATGAATAATTTTGTTGTTGTCGAGTACCTAGAAGATCCGATGAACAAGGGACATTAATGTATTCCCATTGTTCGTCAGCAAGAAGACTTGCCATTAAGGCATGCAAGCCTCAAGGTGTTTTTGTGAGGATTTTAGACTCAAAGGTCTAGGACTCAATAATATGCATTGAAGAAAGGTTTATTTGCAAAATGAAAAGGATAGGAGAAGGAAACTGGAAATGGAAGATGAAAATGGAAAATGGCAATGGGAAATAAGCATGTAAGTGAGCTTCTTGCTTTTATTTGTGGGTTGGGAGTAGACAAAGAGTAATGGAAAGTGTATGTGAATAAAAATGAAAAATGGACTCTTGCTGGGAAAGTAACTGTAGCTTTCTTTGAATTGTTTGGTTGGATTTATAATTGAAAAGGGAGGAAAGGTAATGGTATTGATGGATACGAACATGGAATTGTTCTTATGTTTCTCATGAAATTGGTTCTTTGAAGACCTATTGTGTCGGAAAATTGGTTTCCCTCAATGATCATTCGATCATCCCAAACCTGCGAAAAAAACATGACATAAAGAGCATAAGTGTGTTAAAAAATAACTAGCCAGTTCCTCTTAGATTCTTATGCAAAAAGTTGAATGTAAAATGAAACAGCTTAAGGAAAATCAAAGTGTTATATTCAGTCTAATTCATGATATTGATAATATTCCATTTTTAAGAAATAACCATGAAAAATAAATTTTTCTCCCTATTGTCGAATGACTTCATGCAATGTGCTCAATAATATGATTGGCATCACAAAGATTCGTTGTGTCCTGCAAGTTAAAGATTAAAAAAAACAATATTATAATTTTTAATGCCAAATATTGAGAAATCATCTAAATAATCTTGCAATTATTCTGCAAGTCACTGTCAAATTGAATTGTCATCTCTGCTGCAAAATCATGTTGTCAAAAACATTTGAAGCGGTAAAAAAAAGTACTTGCACGAAAAATTATTTCAATAAAATTTTGCAAGTATTTTTTGCTTTATAAATTGATTTAATAAATCGATTGTATATGCATTTTTTTTTATTTCTCATTTTTTATTATATATATATATATATATATAATGATGAGACACATTTGTGTCTAAAATCAAATTTATTAAATCAAATTGACTCTTAGACCACATGCCATGTGGATCAGAGTTTGTTATTCACTTGGATTCTTCTGCTCTCAACTTTCCATGTTTAAATACTTCAAAACAAATCGTATTTTCCTCACGCAATTTGCAAAATGGTACTCTGAAGAACCCTGAATTTATCCCAAATGGCTACGAAATCCAGAAAATCACTCATTGTTGACTTAATTCACCCCATTCCCAAAAAAACCTATGTTTTATTTTTTCCTAGTTCGCCTTGGTTTGCTCAAAAAATGCGTTTGAAAATCGGGTATTTTTAATAGCTACGCATTTCTCGCAATTTCGTTTTCTGGAAATTAATTCTGCAACAAAATATTTTATTTTTTTTGTTTGATTTTTTTATTTTCATGTTTTGATATGTAATGGCTTGTCTCTCACAGAAGTTCAGATTGATCTCCCTCATTACAATTACTTGTAATGTAATTTTCAATCTTCTCTTCATCAACAGTATGCAATTCTCTTCATCAGTAGTTTCTTCATGTGATACAAAGTTCATTGTCTGTATCTGCAATTGAATCTGCAATCTTCTCTTCATCAAAAAATTGCAATATTCCCTTCAACAGCAGTTTCTTCATCTGATACACCTACATTGTCTATATCTGCAACTTTTAAAATTGATTTCTAATAATTGCTACTTGAGGAAGATCGAATATGGAAAATAGAAGGTTCTTTTTTTTTATTGCAGTGCATGGGCCTTTGTGTGGACTGAAGGCCTGCACATATGTGTAAGGCCAAGCCCAAGGCTACCGTCACGCATATGCGTGGGCCCTCTTTCCATGCACCAATTTTTTTTTATTTTTATTTTTTTAATAAGAAAAATTGTGCACATGGAATTCAATAAATCAGAAAAAAATTTAGAGGATGCAAAACATTAAAACTTGCAAAACCGATAAAAAAATGATCATGACTCAAACGATGATTTTCAATAGAATTGTAGTTCAATTTCCAGCAAAATTTTTAACGAATTTTTGAATTAAAATTTTTAAATTCACTGATCTGATTTTCTGATCTTCCAGGTCGCAACGAGGCGCGGGAAGAGAGCATACTAGTCAGCGTTGTCAAATAAATTCATATTTTCACACACAAATTTTATTTCTGACGGTGATTAAAAAAAATGAAGTGATTCTTAATGCATCACTAGAATTTAGTCAAAATGAATTAATCAACGTTGATTATTATTTAATTTTTTTCGAAAACAAAATTAAAAATTCTAAAATTCTAGTGAAACATGGTTTTATTTTTATTTTTCCTATCTATCTAAAAGATATATTTTTTTTTAAGTATATTCATGCTTCCAATGAAGCCATTTACGGATTAGAATCTTTGAAATTCTCATATCCCAACTTTAAAAATGTACCTCATTGTTTGAATGGTATGCGAAATTGACTTGATCTTTCTATTTTCTGCAAGGATATCTTGAATATTTGATTAATGTTGTGGCGCAATCTTTTTTTGATACCATTCCTCAATGTAGTCTTTGGGCTGCATTCTAGACCATTTGTCCATAAATGGTTAGTAAAAACTATAAAAAATAAAAAATAAAATACACTCTAGACTGAAAGCTAGTTCCTATGCTCACTTCCCCAGCAATGACGCCAAATTTTTGGGGCAAAATAATTGTTTGTCATTTAATTTGTCAACCTGGGGCTTTCATAAGCTTATGAAGCTTGTGTTCACTGTATGTGCTAGAAATTATATTTCAGTTTGAATCAATCTAGCTATAGAATAATGAAAACCAATTTATCTAATCTATGAAATCAAATAATGAAAATGAAATTCAACTAACCTATAAAATCAAGTAACGAAAAGAAAGAAAACAAATTCAAAATAAAATATAGCACGCAAACACACTTGTAGGAATTGAAATTTTAATATAAGATATTATTTCAAAGCATGTAAAGAAAAAAAACTAAGGTATGCTCAATCACTCCAACATCAAATATGGAAGTATGATAGAATCACCCTCTTGATATGATAAGCAACCGATTATACTTTAGTCTTTAAATTTAAGAAAGAAATTAAAGCATGCACAAGGAAAGCTCAATAATTGCTTAAGTTAGGTGTTCAAGCATTTAGAAATATGATAAAATCACCTTCTTGAAATGATCTTTAAGAACACCCAATATTACAATTGAATGAAGATCTAAATCTAGAAAATAATGTAAAAGCATGTTAAAGTAAAGCTCAATGATTAAATAAGTTGAACATTCAGTCACTCAGTTTGGAAGTATGATGAGTAATATTCTTGGCTTGATCTTGTATTCAATTATATAATGAATTGATAGTTTGATCTAAGAAAGTAAATAACAGAACATGAAAGGAAACTAAATAACAGAACATAAAAGTAAAGCTCAATGATTTCATATTTTGAACATTCAATCACCCAATTTGGAAGTATGAAAATACACCTTGGCTTGATCTTTTATTCAACTATACAATGAATTGATAGTTTGTTCTAAGAAATTAAATAACATAACATGAAAGGAAACTCAATAACTATGAGCTCTATTGCCTCAAACTTAATCCAATTGGAAAATACATAAGTTTTCCCTATTGAAATGTTTTTAAAAAACAAAATATTACACAGTCATTATAAAATTAATACTAATAAAGCACATAAAATTTAATCTATAAAAACAAGTAAATCTCACACATTTTAGGCAACTAAGCTAAAAGTATGAGAGATGGTAAATCGAGATGCTCCATATGTAAGAAAAACCAAGTCAAATTGAAGGAAAATTCATGAGTAAGGTACCGCAATCTAATTCTGTATTCAAATCTTGAGCATAACTCCAATTTTACACATGATTTGATAGGAGAAAGCTTCCCCTATTTATACAAAAATATGAGAAGTTATCTCATTAATGAGAGTCCATGAATCTCTCCCTATATCTCTAGAGTTACAATCCAAATAGGAAGTGATAAGGCATATGTCTTCTTAGAGTTACAATACAAATAAGAAATGAGACACATATCCTTATGATCCCATGATCTTCTACATCGAAATTCGAATTTGGCCTGAGGAGGCCACATAAGAGTCTTTTGGAAGCTTCATTTTGACCTACACATGGCAACAAACTCATTCCACTTGTTAGGTATAAGTATGTGCATATTATTTTCTAATTTTTAACCACAAATTCAGTTAAAAATACTGGGAATTAATAAAGTTTGGAAAAACACAAATGTAACCCAATAGTGGTAATGGTAAGGTAAATGTAATGAAATGGAGGTGGAATGAAGGTGATAATATGAACATATAAGAGAAAATGTAATGGAAGTGAATGACAATTTCAAGGCCAAACATGTAGATGATTAATATTTACTAGCAATGATGTTTCTGTCATTCCAAATTTTAAAGCAATCATGAAGACTGAATTTGAAATGACTAACTTAGATTTATCGAGACATTTTTTGGGAATAGAACTAAAGCAAAATGAAAAGGGAATTTTTATTTCGCAAGAAAAATATGTTGCAGAAGTTTTGAAGAGATTTAACATGCAGCACAACAAAGAAATAGTAACTCCAACTATCACAGGGTTAAAATTAAGCAAATAATATTGCAGCAAGAATGTCGATCCAACATTGCACAAGAACATAGTTGGCAGTCTAATGTATTTGACTGCAACTAGACCTGATATTATGTATGTTGTAAGTTTAATTTCTAGATTCATGGAGACACCAAAGGAGACACATTGGCAAGCAGCCAAAAGAATTTTGAGGTATGTGAATGGAACAAAGGAGTATGGAGGTCTATACTCCTCAACCAATAATTTTAAGTTGATTGGTTACACTAACAGTGATATGGTTGGAAGTGTAGATGGTATAAAGAACACATCTGGGTATGTGTTTCATTTGGGATTGGGAGCCATTTCATGGGCTTCCTAGAGGCAACCAATAGTTGCTTTATCAACAATAGAAGTAGAGTATGTAGAAACAACAACATCAACATGTCAAGCTATTTGGATGAGAAGGATTCTTAGATATTTGTGTCATGAGCAAGACAAAGGCACCAAAATTTATTTTGATAATAGATCAGCGATTGCATTATCAAAAAAAAATATTTTCCATTAGAGAACAAAGGACATAGATGCAAAATATCATTTTATAAGAAAATTTGTTAACAATGGTGAGATTTTTTTGCAACATTGCAGGATATAGGAACAATTCACTGATATCCTCATAGTGCAATTAGGACAGCAGAGTATTTTTTATTTTATTTTTTTATCTCAGATAGTTTTTGTGGATGACCGATGGTGGAAGTTGTGATTAAGGGGGAGTGTTGGAATTATACTCCTAACCACCTCCATGAATAATAGTGGCAGCAGCCAAAAAATTCCATCAATTTTGACAACATAGAAGGACATGCGGTAGATTCGAGATCTAGAGACTTTTTCATGCAACAGAGAAAACTGAGTACGAGGCCATCCTCTATCTTTATTTCCTTACCTACCACCTTAACTTAGCTTTTTCCCACAGCGCATAATTGCAATTTTTTACATTTTAACCTTAAGCCATTCACCATATTTTATTCTACCACCGATGGGATATCTAGCGGGACATACCTTAACCTTAACACATGAGCCAAAACATTGTTTTGCGTTTATTTCCTTTGTATTTCCCTTTATGTACTTACTTTTTTTTACATCCCACAGAGCACACTTCACAAATACTACCACTAAACTTTCCGCAGCCACAAGTTATGTTATTTTTTGTGCGATGCAATTGTGCTATTTCACATCACATTCGCAACCGTATGAGTTTATCTCTTAGCGCCAACAAATTAAGATGTTTTTTTTGTGACGTGATCATGCCATCACACATCACACCTGCAATGATTTAAGTTTACTCATGTTCGCACTAGTTAAGAGTTAAGATCGTTGATCTGTGATCTACGATAAAGCACTGTATGCGATGAGGTTTCAGAGTTGGAACCGATATTATTTGATGTCCGCCATTTTATGTTTTGAACGTGTTTTTACATGTTTTTATGTATAAGAAGAAATACAGCATGTGTGTCGATTTAATGAAGATATGGGTATTTTGACAGCCCAAGGATGGGAAGTTGTTGAACATTTGTTCAGCATTGAATTTGCATTGATAGATTAGGTTTTCAAGCCTATGACCATTTTCATATAAGCTATGTAATTTCATTATGTTTTTGGAGAGTAGAAGAATTCAAACTCATAGAAGAGTTGAATAAAATTAAAAAGAAGTTCTGCTCCTATGTTTTTATGCTATCTATGTATTGACTGTTATTTTTTCGCATATTGTTTATATTATCTGTGTTGTGGGGGAATATCCCTATGGTTATTGATTTTGTTCAATATTTTGAACAATTTATATATGGGTGTAAGTAGGCCGACTGAGTGGAGTAGTTACCACTAGAGACTCTATAAGGATTACCTTCTAAACTTTATCAAAAATGGAATTTACATTTGAGAGAAGTAAATTTTTATGGGTTATTATTATAATCGAATCCAATGTCATATTATCCGATGGTATATAATAGTGATGCCAAATTAGTACTAGAAATAGACATGGGTGAGATGAGATAAGAGGAAATGACCTATCCTCTATAGAGGGAAGTAAACTCAAGTGAATTTCCCCAAGTTTGGGAAATCTCATTCTGGATATTGGGGTTGGATATTACCTGAACCCTCTTAAATCCAACATTGAAAACAAACAATAGTAAGTAGAGATTACTTTCAGATAATACATTAATTATAGAGAACTGAATCCTTTCTGAAGTAAAACCCTCATGAACTAGTATGAGTGAGAAACGTAGAACGATAAAATTAAACAGGTACGACTATATACTAAATGAATTTAATAGTTTTCCAATGTTGATAGAGAAATTCTGCAAAACATAACTATTATGGGGAGACAACATAATTTATTTATAGGTTTTTGAAACAAGATACATGACCTGATGGTTTAAAACCATAGTTGATTATAAAATTTAAGGTTACTATTTAGGTAAATTATTAGATAAAATATAAGTACAAAAAAATGACCACACATGTCTTACAACCAGATTGAAACCATCGAATAATATCAAATATACTATGACTAGGAGGATTCAACATAAAAATCCAACAAGAAGTATAGAAGCGACAAAAGATTAAGATACAATTTATGATAGGTAGCAACTCGGTGTCGCCATACAAAAATTATCATGAGAAACATGAATTACTATGAAAATTAAATGAGGAATATATATATATATATATAATTTCTCCCGAAGGAATTCTTAGAGAATACAACACAGTCCAAATGAGAGGGAGAAGGTATTATCCAAGGCACTGTAACTAAACATAAGCCTACGTCCATTAATTTCTAACGGTACTAAGGGTAATAGCACCCTATTATTTGACTGTAGAGAAATACTAAAAACACTAAATAACATTAATATTAGACTCAAATTTTGTCTTGAAATCTTGGGCGAGTCTTTTCCCCAAAAGAGCAGATTTTCTCGGTGTAGAGGAAGATAGGAAATCAACCTGGAAGGAGAACTTGTGGTTCAAATTACTCACACATGAATATAATGGGGGAACTGATGGCACAAAGGGTCATTAGGTTACCTGTAACCATAAGAAAACCACCCGCAGTTAGATTGTGAATGTGGGAATTGAAGTAAAACAAAATTTTAGTATTTCAAGAATCGAGGAAAGAATTCTAATGTTATATGTATAGTGCTAACTCCAGTGACTGGTCTCCTTCACATATATTGTGGTAACAAAAAATAGAAAAAAAAAATTGTGGTATTACCAGATATCAAGAGAGAACAACATGAGGGATTGTAATGTTTCGAAATGGAAATCAGCAGCTTTTACACCACTGAATAAATCCTTTTGTCAGAAATCTGAACAAGGCTATTTTAGAGATGGACTAAGAGGGCTTTTACTACTTATGTCATCTCTAAAAAGAGGATGAGAACCGGAGGCTATCTGGCAATTTCTCATACTCTACCTATAGCTATGTAAATACTTCTTCCTCAGAAGATCTTGCTCAAAGGGATGAGCTACAACAACATCTGAACTTCAATAATGAACAGCAGCAAAAATGAAGTAATTCTCATAAAATGTGAGAAGAGTGTAAGTCTGATATATAATCTGTAGTAGGAAAATATATACAAACTCCTTGAGGAAAAGACTTCTCAGGGTGGGCTCAAATCATCCTCAAAGGAAAATGTACAGACAATGAAGAAAATACTCTGCTACATAACCCAACAACTCTATAACTGCGCAGTCTATAAGGGAAAATGACTGCCAATAGATGTAAACACAAGGATATAACAATATCAGCTCAAATAAATAAGGGGGAGCGAGATATCAACCCCATAAAATACATAACATTAATCCTTTAAGAGGATTGGCTGAAATCTATACAAGGATGATAAATATACAAAATGTCGGAGTGGTAGTGTAGCTGTTGCAACTCAAATATAATACAAAATAGGAGAAGGATGTATATGTTGCAATAGACCATGATACCTCCTCCAATGATCTCCAAAGTGAAAGGCCACTCCTCTCACTGAAGATTGCACTCTCTAGTGCACCATGTGAATTCCTCCTGCAAACCCTCTCTAAAAATAACGTTGTAAGAGGAAGGGACTACGCTGGGAATGAGAAGAAACAATGGTCCAATGCCAAAATCTGCAATAGAAGCTCTGAGATGTCCTTTTTTGATATCCTATAGAAAGAGATGGTTCCTCCTCTACAAAACAAGCTCCAGAAATGAGTGATGATGGTCCCTCACTGCAACACCAGCAACTCCAGCGTTCCTACCCAAAAGAATAACGCAGTAGCTTAAGATGAATTCTTTGGCCTCAAGCCAAGGTGTAAGGAAGATGAAGAACAGCTCCTCCAAGGCCTCCCAAGGAATAGGATGAAAATCCTAAACAGGAATTTCCCCTTGTTCTGAGCAGCACAAGCTATCTCAGTTGAACAACTGAAGAGAGCTACAAAATCGAATTCTCAAGCATAATCAACAATAGCTCCCCTTCACCTTTTTATGCAAGGAATGCTTCCTTGCCTTGGACCCCACTCACATTATGGTTTCTCTCATTTCAAATTTCCCTCCGTCCAACTACGCAATGTTCTTGTGCAAGCTTCCCCTCTTGGGTACGTTGTTGACTTGGGTCAAATATGGTCTAGCTCACTTGCTTTTGGCCCTTTTCACACTTTGGGCTACTAACTTAAGCCACTTAAGTGAATTTGATCACCTTAGGAGTGTTTATTAGGTTTCTACATGGGCTCCCTCACCCATTTTATTCACTTTATTAAAAATAAAACAAATCTAATGTTCCAAATACCTTATTGAAAAATTTGGAACATTACAGTCCTCCCCTCCCAAAACTTGCTTGTCCTCAAGCAAGAGCAAGGATTAACTGAAAAAAATTCCTCCACTGAAGGCATGGAGTCTGAAATATCCTCATGTAGATCCTCCATCCCATAAGAAATCAACCAAGAAAAATGAGCCACCCTCCAACTAGGCAACTCCTGAAAGTACTCCTCCACCTTGTGCTCATGAGAAATAGGTGGGCTGAATTTCTGAACTTGGTAAGCTTCATAGCCTACCACATGCTGTCCTCTTCTCCACTTATGATGAATGTGGAGTGAAATCTTAACTTGGGCTGCAATGTGTTGCCTTCAAGAGGCAAGATGAAGTCTAGATCCTCAAGGATCTCTCCTCCAACGCTGCAAATCAAGCCGGCCCAAATCACCCCGTATGTGATGAGTTGGAAGTCATCATCATATGGCATCTTCTCATCATACATATGGGGTTGCTGCTGATATATGGCTGAAATAAAATGGTCTTCATGAGATACCCAAGCCACCCCATCAATCATACAAACCATGAAATGCCTCCTCCATAATTTTTAACTCTCCAAATAGCTCCTCCCACATGAAGGAAAGAGATGATGCTCGGCAATCATGGGCTACCCATTGTTTCTCCTGAAACATACAACGTGTAAAATAGGGAGAATCACACTCCCAATCGGAATCTTCGACTCATGTCCCACTTTCCAAACAAATATCTCCATGTACCAAGAAAAATCTACAATGCATGGAAGCAAAAACCAATAGAAGAAAGTTGTCTCATGACAACCGGAAACTGGATCATTTTTCCACCAATGGAACCTGCACAGTGCACTCCCTGCCTACATCAAAATAGAAGGAAAAAAGTTCTTTCCAAGCCACTTGTTTTCTACCACAATCATCTCAAAAGGTGTATACATGAAAGTACAAGATGGTGTAATTGGTGCACAACAAAAATCATGTGGCTTCCCCCCACAACCCACTACTGAAATAGCCATTGTATTTGCTGCAATGAGCCATAAGTACAACCAAACATAATGTGCAATATAGGAATACCATCCTTGATACAAATTTCTGATCATAAAAGTAAGAGAGTGTAAATCATAAAGAAAATGGTTACCTCCTTCTTCATGTACTTTGGTATTTGAGCTGAAATGGCTCAAGTAGAAGTTCTCCCTTACTGTAACTTAGTAGGGAAGTGGTTGTGCCAACCCTCTCTTCATCTTTTGGGCTATGCATCTATCCATGTGCTGATATGCAACCATTAAGATGTCCTCCCAAGTGGTCTCCTCCATCAATGAAGAATATGCATGAAATTGCATGAAAGAAGAACCCATAAATACTGCATGTAGATCCCTCTTCTTGTGCTTGTGCAACCAAGCCAAGAAAGTAAAAATGTAGTAAGGAGTTCTCTCCTCCACTATTCCTTCATGCTCATCATCTACATGCCTCCAAGGTACATCACTTGTGAAGTGGCTTTGAGAACACTCCAACAAGTAATCCAAGCCTTCCAGTGACAGCGTTGCTAGCCTTTGGAGTAGGGCCACTGTCATCTCAAAGCTCCCCTCTTTGACATGAATCTTGCCAAAGACTCCTCCCATCATGTTGCTGCAAATGTAGAGCCCCTCCCATGAAGAAGGTGCTACTTGGGCATCCAATATCAAAGATAAATCCCCTTGCACTATGCTAGTGCCTCCTCTTGCTCCTGTAACATTCAAAAAAAATCTAAGCAACAAGAATGTTTGTTGCTTCTCCGTACTCCCACCATACCAAATATGAAATGGGAACATAATGAGTGGTAAGGAAAGTTCCATCCCATCATGATGCACCCATGCGCTCCTTTTCTCCAGGGTGTAAGTATCTTTCTCTCCTCCTTTCCTCTTCAAACCCCATGAAAAGGAATAGGTCATATGTTGGCCAAACTCTCTCAAGAGAAACCAATGTAGCATGGCTTCTTGCTACCCTATATCATAGATCTGCAAGAGGCTCACCATCCTCTTGCCTCCCGTCCACATCCACTCAGCTCCTAGTGTATTCTTCCCACCATTATGCAACTTGGCACCTCCCCAACAAGAGCTGCCATCATCCCAAAACATATTATCACGTTTTCATTTCATGGGACATTGAAATGAAATCATCTCTAAGGTCCATTTCTCAAACCCCATTCTCCTGTGTGGTGCATGAATCATCAATGGAGTATGAGAATGATGGCACAATGTAGTGAAAATATTTTTCTTAAGACAATCAACTTATATTGGTATGAAACTCCTCATAGAAGGTACTGAATCAACAGAAAATGTAAACTTGTGCATACCTTTATGAAGCTTTGGGGAATATAATGTGGCTGCAAGTGTCTCTTCCCCAAATGTGTTGGTTGCCCCAACTGCTAAATATGGATGCTACTCCTCCATGAATGTGACAGCACTGGCATGTGGCCTCTCTTATGGTGGTGAGGTCTCCTCCCTCCTTTGGCCAAATCTTCTGATCAAGATCTGAGAAAAATAAGCAAGAGTACAAACCCTTGCATGCCTCCCATGGATGACCCACCAAATATTTGCTTCTCCCTCAAGATGCAGTCTCTCTGTCTACTACAGGATGTAGCAGGAAGAAAGCCTCTAGCTTCTTCACCCAAGCCTCTGCCGCCCATGTGGGTGACTCATCAAATGTAGACAATAGAAATCTATTTCTTTTCATCATCCCATAACTGTGGGGTCTTCTTTCCTCTTTCTTCTGAACAAAGTGTGAAAATGATAGAGTCTCTTGGAAGACTCTATAGCTTGCTCCATATTTAGCAAGATCCTCACTTAGAATTTCAAATTCCAAGTGCTCTCCATGCTTTTTCTCTACTCCTATATGAGAATAGGAAGTGCATGGTCCTTCCTCTTCTCCTTTTTCTGTCTCCTCAACCTCCTTGGAGAGGTTGTTGCTGGATATTAAAATTGATGAGATTAATTTCATCCTCTGCATCATTCTGGCCTCTTCTTATCTGAAATTAGAACTTCACAGGCTGAGCCAAGTTCAAAGCTCTGATACCACTGTAATGTTCCTTTTTCAGGAATGTCAACAATCATCAATCTATTCCAGAGATTGACTGAAGGGGAATTTACCGGATATGTCACCTTCTCAAGGAAGTGTGAGATCCGAAGGCTATCTGGCCCTTTTTAGACTTTGTCTATAGAGCTTCTTGAAGAATCCCACTCAAAAGTGAGCTACAGAAATATGCAAACATATACATGAAGAGAAACTTGCTCTGATACCACTGTAATGTTCCGAAATGGAAATCAGCAAATTTTACACCACTGAAGAAATCCTTTTGTCAGAAATATGAAGAAGGTTATTTCAGAGATGGAATGAGAGGGATTTTACCAATTATGTCACCTCTAAAAAGAGGATGAGAACTGGAGGCTATCTGGCCTTTTCTCATACTCTTCCTATAGCTATGTAAATACTTCTTCCTCAGAAGATCTTGCTTAAAGGGATGAGCTACAGCAACATCTGAACTTCAATAATGAACATCAGCAACAATGAATTAATGCTCATAAAATGTGATAAGAGTGTAAATATGATATATAATTTGTAGTAGGAAAAGATATACAAACTCCTTGAGGAAAAGACTTCTCAAGGTGGGCTCAAATCAGCCACAAAGGAAAATGTACATACAATGAAGAAAGTACTCTACTACATAACCCAAAAACTCTATAACTACGCAGTCTATAAGGGAAAATGATTGCCAATAGATGAAAACACAAGGATATAACAATATCAGCTCAAATAAAGAAGGGGGAGTGAGATCTCCACCCCATAAAATACATAACATCAATCCTTTAAGAGGATTGGCTGAAATCTATACAAGGATGATAAATATACAAAATGCCAGACTTGCAGTGTAGTTGCTGCAACTCAAATACAAAAAAACATAGGATAAGGATGTAGATGTTGCAATAGACCTGATACCTCCTCCAATGATCTCCAAAGTGAAAGGCCACTCCTCTCACTGAATATTGCACTCTCTAGTGCACCATGTGAATTCCTCCTACAAACCCTCTCTAAAAGTAACGATGTAAGAGGAAGGGACTTCACTGGGAATGAGAAGAAACAATGGCCCAATGCCAAAATCTGCAATAAAAGCTTCAGGATCTCCTTTGTTGATCTTCTAGAGAAATATATGGCTCCTTCTCTATAAAACAAGCTCCGAAAATGAGTGATGATGATCCCTCACTGCAACACCAGCAACTTCAGCATTCCTGCCCAACAAAATAACACAGTAGCTAAAGATGAATGCTTTGACCTCAAGCCAAGGAGTGAGGAAGATGAAGAACAGCTCCTCGAAGGCCTCCCAAGGAAGAGGAGGAAACTCCTAAACAGGAATTTCCCCTTGTGCTGAGCAGCACAAGCTATCTCAGTTGAACAACTGAAGAGAGCTACAAAATCGAATTCTCAAGCATAATCAACAATGACTCTCCTTCATCATTTTATGCAAGGAATGCTTGCTTGCCCCGGACCCCACTCACATTAGGGTTTCTCTCATTTCAAATTTCCCTCCATCCAACTACACAATATTCTTGTGCAAGCTTCCCCTCTTGGGTACGTTGTTGACTTGGGTCAACCATGGTCTAGCTCACTTGCTTTTGGCCCTTTACGCACTTGGGGCTGCTAACTTAGGCCACTTAAGTGACTTTTTTCACCTTAGGAGTGTTTATTAGGTTGCTACATGGGCTCCCTCACCCATTTTATTCACTTTATTAAAAATAAAACAATTATAATGTTCCAATTACCTTATTGAAAAATTTGGAACATTACAGGAATTATGAAAACAATAGAGGATGACTCCATCCTTAGCCAACTATATCTGAGGAGAAACCGAAAAGATTTTTCCACCTAGGTCATTCCTCTTCAAAGAGGGCACCCTGTCATTCCCAGTAAATAAAAACTAACATAAAACTTAGTGAGTAAATGGAAAAATGGTGATTGGGGAACAATAAAGGAAAATAAAATGGAATCTAGAGCATAAATGTTTTACCTATGAGTAATTTAGAAGAGTATCGTAAAAAATTCCTTGTCAATAGATGAAAAAGGTGTTGTTGCATTTGAAGAAGTAATAGGTATTGGAATATGTAAGTCTTGTGTTGTTGCATTTGCAATCATTGTAAGTTAATGAGGAAGAAGGAATAGGTGTTGGAATATGTAGTTACTACTTGTCTTCGGTTGTGACTTTCTATGTATAGAGTCTGTTCCTATTCCGTATGAGTTAGCTAAATCTAGGTTCCTAGTTTGGTGTGAGGCTAAGATATTCTCTTAACCAACTTCTTCTGCATCCAAGATAGCTTCCCTATCTTGAGAAAATACTTCATGTATATATGTAACTCTATTTGATTAATAGAAATAGTGTGCATGCTCAGATTTTAACTTGGTATCAGATCCCGTTTGGGCCTGGCCCTGGCCCCTTCTGGGCCAAGGTAAATAAAGAGTATAGTGAATGTGTGTTTGTCATTATCTATTGAACCTGTAGCAATATGTCAGTGTGATTGAAGAGCTGAGACAATGAGAGTTTATTCAACATTTTTGGTATTCGGCATTGTAGAGTTGGCTTTTGATGCTTAACGCTAAGGGCTTCTGAGTAGAGGAAAATTGTAATCCTCGGTATCTCAACTCGCGATATATCCTTTGCAACAAGAACATAAGTTGGGAGATGATGAATCTAGCAGGAATTGCAGTGTCTATATTAATAAATATTTTGTTAGCCTTTATGTTTTTTTGGCATTTGCGCAGTTGAGGGTGAAACCCTTAAACAATAGATTTTGTTTTTTGAAAGCCATAGATATCAGGGATCAAATGGTACTATTAGCATAGATATTTTTTTAATTTCTATGAGTTTGTAGTGTGGTGCAATGTAAATCATTGAGATACCATGTCAAGTAGAGGGATTTGTTCGAAGTTGAGCGATGTTTCTCATTAAGCAGAAGACCCACTATGGGGACGTCTTCTTTACTACATACTTTAGCGCTGAACAGGCGTGGGTTCGAGTTCACTCGAAGGAGAACGCAACAGCATAAGACCTATGGTGGATGAGCATAGAATATTAGGAATTGTGAGGAAAATAGTACCTAGATGATGAATTTTTAGTTATTCTAACTCGTGATCATGCTGGGCACGGTGTTGTTGTTGATTCTCAACACTGAGTTTACATAGAGAATGATCAGGGAAAATATTGTTAGCCGAACGTTGTTTCCATATTTACTTATTTACAAGGACTTGTTGTTGGTCTGTCGAAGCCCCTGGCTACTGAGTGACCCTGTTCCCAATTTGCTACTGAGGGTTTGGAGAAACATGATTTGAGGAAGAATTTTATATTGGCTCGTATGTGTATGGAATTATGGTAAGTACTTTTGGATTATTTAAATTCTTTTATTGAGTTTAGCCAAATCAATGGGTGGTGATGTTTTTAGCATTGGCTACTCTAGAAAATTGCACCTATATGGATATGAAAATCTAATACAATTGATGGAAAATGACACTAAATACGCCAAAGATAAATTCAAAATATGAAGTAAAGGAGAGGAAACAATTAGTGTGATGGAAAAAAATTGATTTTGTGTGATTGTTTCGAATAGATTCCTGATGGTCACATATATTTATTAGTAAGCATGTCTAGGATGTTTTTTTAGTGGTATTTGTAAAGTATGTACCTGATAACTCCAAGAGTTGGAGTTGTTTTGTAAGCCTTGTAAGGCATGTTTACTCCCGTAAAGTTCATGGTAATATCAAAACCACTTTGTAATTATAGGTCTGTGGTCAACCAGAAACCATTTTGTAGTGTCGGTTTTTGGTTAGCCAAAAACCATGTGTAATAGTGAAGTGGACTGAAAATAGGTTTGTGCCACTGTTCACCCACCGATGAAGGAAGAGATCTGGTGAAAGGTCACCGATGAAGAGATCCAGTGAAAGGTCACCGATGAAAAGGTCGTCGATGAAGAGATCGATGAAAGCTCACCGATGAAGAGATCCAGTGAAATTTTTCTGATGAAGGAAGAGATCTAAGACAGATATATTGTTGGTGAGAGTTCTTCGATGAAGGAAGAGCATGGTTATGGGTAATCCGATAAAACCCACGTTGGAGGGGGATTTGTAGATACAGTTACATGTATGCAGTGATAATGGTTGACAGAACCATGTATGCAAAGGAAATCCTATGAGACTAGTGGTTGTAGTGGTTGGTACCCATGCATTCCAGTGGATGGTTGCTCCTTTACATGGACGTCGACATATCCTTTTGTGATGTTTGACCACAACTAAATTTTGCGAAGTGATATAGATACAAGTAGTCATTAAGTGGGTGTGCTGGAATATGTAATTCCTACTTTTCTTCGATTGTGACTTTCTATGTATAGATTCTATTCCTATTTGATAAGAGTTAGCTAAATCTAGGTTACTAGTTTGGTGTGAGGTTGAGATATTCTCCCAACCAACTTATTGTGCATCCAAGATATCTTCCCGATATTGAGACAATACTTCATGTATATATGTAACTCTATTTGATTAATATAAATAGTGTGCATGCTCATATTTTAACTATAGGCATCAGTTCCAGAATGAAACCTTAAAAAAAATTGAACTAGAGAAAGACACCAACGTAAACAATATCACTTGTACATTATTTCCCCCATGGGTGGAGGGGTATGCCATAACCAAGCAGGATCGACATCAAAAGAAAGAATTCATGGCAGGGTAAGGCCCTATAGGGTTGTAGGAGAGAAGAGTTAGTCCAGTGAAAGCTATAAGTAATTAAAAAACCAAAAAGAAACGTTGCAAGTATACAAAAGAAATTGTTCAAACAGTAAATTACTTGAATCACTACAACTGCGTGACAATAGAGATACCAAAACACTTACTCAAATTATATAGGGATAGTCATGTTTTTCTTTGTCCGCAGAGGGAAACAATGACATGGTAGAGTCATATGCAGAGATAGCGGCAATGTCCAATCATCCAGGCACATGGAGCATTGTGGGATAGCTAATGGAAAGTTGAATCACTAGGAGTGAATAGTAGAAAACAAACCCTAGAGGGGATTGTCAATGTTTTTAGTGGTAAAGCAAATTAGGGCTATGGATAGAGGCATTACCCTCTTTTGTTAGATCGGAACAGATAAATTTACATCGTTATAAATTTTCTGAGGACGAGAGTACACTTGATCATGTGAAGGGTATGTAAATGAAACATCCTTGGCCACATGATAGTCAGATAATTGAGTAGGTGAAGGGTGATTACTGGTGGAAAAAACATCAAGAAGATAGGATGGACAAGGATAATTTGTTGGAGGTGGTGACATATGAAGGCTTGAGGGAAAATTTATGGTGTATGAAACAAAGTTTAATTAATTTAAGTGCCATGGAAACGTGGCTTAGAGTATACGAATACCTTAGACTATAGGTGGTCATTATTAATATGATTATTGGTATAAACTAATACCTATCTAACAACAAATTCCAAGAGTGCCTATATAATTATGAATATGTTTATACCATTCATATTTTGTGAATTGGATGTAGGGGACACTTCATTTTTTCCAATACTTAATAGGTTAAGGGAACTAAATAAAAAATCTTGATACATGGAAGTAGTTGAATAAAATAAAAGGTAGAAACTTAGATTAAATCTCCATGGAGCTCATTACACGTATAAATTAATAATTTCAATTAGTATTAAACTTTATATTAAGTAGAATGCTAACACAATAAAGTAGTTAAGGCAGTATATCCCACCTTATTCCAGTTTAGGTGAAAAAAAAAATAGTTTTACAGGAGGTCCATGGAAAGTGGTACCAAATCCAAATTAAAAATCTCGAATTATAATGGAACATTAAAATTAAAAAAATATATTAAAATGTGATTTATTTAAAAAAAAAAATTCTAACATTTGTGTTGTGTTAATAAGGTACTATAGATTGGTACGATGGCTAATCAAATTGTCGATTCTAGTTATGACAGGTGTAGAGGAACTGTATGTAGAACTGGTAGAGGGAGATACAGCCTTGGTTTCGAATTCTCATATTTTGGGAATTATTAAATATTTGCAACAAGAACTAGTACAATTGAGAACGAGTAATTAAAAACTGTTGCAAGAAAGTAAAGAGAAGGAACATATCATAAGAGAGTTAAGAGAGAAGTCCAACTAGAGAATTCAAAATCAGGAAAAACAGAAGTGAAAAGAGGCAGAAACAAATTCAGATAGGTCTGAAAGTGCTAAATAAAATGATAAAACTAATTCTGGGTCAAAAAATAAGAAAAAGGAGTTGGAGGGAGAGCTTGGTATTTTGATGGGGGAAAGGAGGAGGATGCAGAAGCATGGCTTTTGAATATGGTCGAGTATTTTCAGGTGTAAAAGTTGTTGGGCTATATTAATCACTATTGAATGACAAAAATAGTACACATAAATTATCAATCTAGGGACGTCCTTTATTTCATTGACAGTTGCACTGTATATGTCGATACACTCAACCAGAAGCAATTCCAATTAAAAGAAATCATTGCTAAATTAAAGTATGGAAGTAAAACACTCATGAAAAAATAAAATGCTCTACAAGACTGTAATCACACTTCAATTAATCTGCTCTAGTGCGCCACACAACAATTATCTAGTTGGTTTCTCTAATATCATATGTGTAACATCATAAAAAATATTTAAATTGAAGCAGATATATTCATAGCTAAAACAGCAGAAACAAAGCCTCTGCTAATACATAAACCGAAATAGAAACACATATACACAACTACCTTAATCACAGCAATCCCTGCTAAGAAGGAGGGCCCTTCCTCCCTATTAGGGCATAGGTAGAGAAATAAATTAACCGAAACTAAATTAAATAATGCATGTAAAAACAATAACAGGATAATCTATATTAATATGAGCAAAATTACAGATCCAAAATAATGTTTTTCTCCGCTAACCTGTCGACCTCCAGGACCGAGAAATATATAGTGGTTACATCCCAGAAAATCAAGGGATAGATCAGTCATGAGAATATTATGATTCTAATGCTGATCAAAATAGAATACATATGGTTATAACCACTTCTTAATAAAATTCTGACTAGAAAATTATAGATTACAATCAAAACCGCCCAGAGGCTCTGATCCAAAAAGACAATGCTAAATAACTTCTACAGCTATCGTAATAAAACCATAGTTGTAGTGTAACAACTAAAGGACAGGTCAGCAACCGGAGTTGGCAAGATCCATTCAGTGGTACAATTGTATCAGTAGTTTGCCAGTAAATCTATAATAGGAGAGTATAACAGTAGTTTGCCAATGAGTCTATAATAGCAAAGTGTAACAGCGTCATGGTGTAAAAATATCGTTGTAACATTACACCCTTAATTGCTCCTGTATACCTCATGCTTGGCATCTTTGGTGCTACAAATGAAATTTGGAAAGACCACACAAATACCATATATATTCTCCAGACATTCATTCTCAATTATTCAGAGAAAAGGCACAATATATCATAATAATTGATGAAATGGTAGAGTAATGAAAATAATGTGAAACAACACAAGTTAGGATAGAAAGGTAGCAAAAAGAGGCAAAGATGGTCCCATTGGTTGTAGTCATGAGGCAAAATATGAAAAATAAATGTAGTAAAAGTGTGCAAAACTGGCACCCAAAATCTCCCCCCAACTAAAAGACTTGCATGTCCTCATGCAAACTCATCTCTCATGGGAATATCTCCAGTGCATATCTGTGAGATCATAAGTGCCAACTGTATCTTCGTCTGCAGACCTGTACCCCTGATTGGCCATCAACTTTCATACCCAAGAATTTGACTCATACTTGCTCAATTCATAATTACTCTGATAATCCTCAATTGGAAGCTAGATCAAAGGAAAATTGAATCTCAATCTAAGCCACAAAGCACTAATGGATTGTACAATTGGTGCATACGTTGGTACATGTGTAACAACCAACACGAAATTATAGAATGAGAATGGGTCCCCCTTCAATAGCTCAGCATTGTTAGCTTCCGTGCGTTTCAAGCACCCAGTTAAGGCTCGACTCTTCATCATTGAGAACTGATTGAGGCAGAAGTTCACAATCCTTATTTTTCAAGTGGAAATCAGTTCCTTTATCCCAAGAGTACTCAACATTCTCTTGAATTCTCACCTTAACTCTGTAGCCCATCTTGGTTCTGCCCAGACCCATAATTCCATCTTCTCCTCATTAGCATCCATATATTTGATGGCCAAATGCCGCTCAATCTGATTCTTCATGAAGGACACAAAAAATCGCAACTAAATATCCCCCATATAAGAGAATATTGTCACAACCATCTACATACACATATGCTCACAAATGATATTGTGTAAGAATAACTCATAGAGCAGGATTTTCTCATCGAAATCGAAGGCACGAAACGCATCTAAAAATGTGCGAGTGGAATAACATAAATAGGGTCTATCATCCATAACGGCTTTCATCTGGAATAGGAAAGAACGTTCCTGTAGAAAAATAGGATAGGATGGGGAAGGCTGCCTACACCCTAGAAAATTGAGGGCGAGATCATGAAGTTTTTTCTTGTTTATGGTAAGATTCTGAACCTGTTTTTGTAATAGCAGTAATTGTTCCTCCTGTTTCTTTAGAGCTTCCTTCTTCTTATAATTCTCGCAACCTTTTTTCAACTCTTCTTTCATCCATATTTCATGTAATGTTTCTATCTCTCTTTGATTTTATTTTATCTAAATCGTCCCCTCCCAAAGGGAGATTAATTCCTATTTCCACTTTTGTAATTTGGAAATTAACAAGATTCTCTCAGAGCTCCATCGCAAGATGGGACCCAACATTCTTCTGCATTCAATATCCACATCAATAATGGGTGTAAAAGCCTCTACTAAATGGGTTTGTTCCACCTCTGCTGTTGGTTCTTATTTAACAACAGCTTGGTGGGTTCTTATTTGTTAGCCCCTTCGCTTCCACCTAGAGTAGCCTCTATGTCCACTTCTATTTCTTCTACAAAAGGAGTGGCCTCCACATGTTCTTTTGTGTTGGCTTCTAGGTCAACTATTACAAGAGGCTCTTCTTTAACTGTTGGTTCTTGTGTAACAGCAATATCCATAACAGGTTCTTATGTAACAACCTCTTGTCATTCTGTTTCTATTTCCATTGGGTTGATGTTTTCTCTACAGACCTTATATCCTGCTACCTTTAGTTCTTAAAAATATGTCATGCATACAGACACCAGGATTTCCTTCCCCTCAGATAATTTTCACTTTAATTATTCATTTTCCTTTCTTATATTTTCAAGTTCTAAAAATAGGACATGAGTTTCGTCCTTACCTGACAAGGAGGGTTTCCTTCATTCTTCTAATACTTCTACTTATGTCTTCTTTCTAGGCGTAGGCAAAAGTTCTATAGGTATGCTGACTTTCACCCTCTATTTTGGATGTCTATCCCCAATTGGTTCATCAATAGGTTCTTTCCCAATTATGACTTTGTTACACTGAAAATTGTCATCTTGGCATTCTGCTATGTGTATGAGCTCATTATTACTCATACTTCTCCCTTTGCAAGTCTAACATATCAGTTCCTCATGTCAAGCCTTGAAAATCAGAGAAAAGTTCCTAAAAATCTCCTAAACTTTGGTGTCGCACTTTATCTCTATCTTGCCTGTGGTCTCACACCTAATGTTCAGCTTTCCTATGTACCTGAACGCACTTTATTTTTGTTAAAAGTGCGGACCCCTGTAAGATAAAAAAAGGCACAAGTAATTTCCAAAAAGCTCAATAAAAGTGAATTCTAGAAGCTTCCAGAAAATATCTTGCGGTGATAGAACCGCTGTTATGAGGTGCATGTATCCCTTACCTTGTGGAGCTAACCCCTTGATGTGAGGAGCTTATCCCTTTAAAGGAGGATTATATCCCTTCATAGTTGGAAAATAAAACCTCCTCTTTTCCACTATAAAAAGAGGCATTGGGTACCCTCAAAGGGAGTTGAAGCTTTAGAATATTTGAAGTTAAGTGCTCTTGAGAATCAGACTTAGTTGATTAAGAATTTTGTGAGGAGAGATTACATACCTCTATTCATCTTTTTTGGAGGAGTGCAGAGCTTATCAAAGTAAAGGAGATTCCTACTTCGGACCCTGGAAAGTCCTATGCAACATCAAGGCTCAGGTTGTAAGGATTTTCTTCTTTTGAAATTAATACAAATATACTCATTTTTCTCAATAAGCTTTCAATAAATGGTTTATTTCATAGATTCCTTGATCACTATGATAAGCATGGTTTATGATGATTTCTATACAGGTGCTATGTAATATTTTTCTTGTTTGTGACTGCAGCTTTACGAGGAAAACTCCTTCAAGCGCGTGAGGGACAACAACGACTTCAAACAAGTGTTGGACAAACGGTAAGTCCTTAACACCTCGATAGATCTTTTCATCTATCATATATGCTTAGAGAAAGAGTAGTTTATTTGGATGTTTGTTGCTAGATACTTTTAGTACTAGGGATATCAGTCTTGTCCGCAAGACGGATTAATCCATACAACAAATTGGCGACTCCGCTGGGGAAGAACTTGTTGTTTTTGGTTCTCCTTTATTTTGATTTGAGGAAACGTTTTTCCTAGTTTTTGATTGATAGACATCTACCTGGGTAGCTTAGGTTTTCTTTTTTTTTGAAAATTTTGAGATATTTTATGTTTTTCTCTAATTTTTCCTGGGACCACACTTTGCCTTCTTTGCACAATGCGGGCAGTTTTGCATTTTTGCTTTAGTAAACAGTGCGGTATCGCACTTGTTACTACTGCAAGCCTGCGGACCCTGTTAAAATTTTGAAAAAAAATTAGATTTCTCTCTTTAGTTTATATTTATTTTGATTTAGATTTTTTGATTTCTTCCCAAATTGATGATTGTTTCTGTCAAAAGATTTCTGTGAATGAATCTTAGCAGTATTGGTGTTTTGATGATTTTCTAGAAGTTTTGCATTTTGGATTGTTTTTCACTTGGTCTTTGTAGTGATTCGAAGCATTGACTGTTTGAAGTACCTAAGATTACATTGGTCTTTTGTCTTTTGCTGAATCTGACCTAATTGTGAAATCATCCTTTATTGAGCAATAGAGTTACCTGTTTCTTTGCAAATATTCAAAAAGAAACTTTGTTATTGGTTTTTTGAATTTCATTTTTTATAAAAACATAATTGAGTGTTTTTGATCTGTTTGTTATTCTGAACGAATATATCCTTAGTTTTCTGAATAACTAAGTAAAACATTCTTCAAAAAAAGAGTCTTAAAGCTTTTATTCGATTAGATTGTTAAAATTTGTAGATCTCAGAATTAGTTTGATAGTTTTGAGTGTTTTTTATAAAATTTTGTAGATCTCTTTTGAAGGAGACTTGTTTTGTAGCTTCAAGTTTTGAAAGTGAAAGGATTTTCTTATGAGCTTTGATAGTTTGTTTCATTTGGAGTTATTGCTGAAAAGACAAAAATATTCTCTTTCAATTTCTCTTGATGTTTAAAGAAGGATTTGTTCATTAAAAGAATTGCATTCTTCAACTCTTCCTTAATTAGAATTTCATTGAAAGGAAACGATCTGATTAGCATTTTTAGGTGCATTTTTAGTGTTTTTTGGAAGTCGAGTCTTCACACCATCAGAGTTTCATTTCTGCACCCATTGACTTAAGAAACAGCTCTTAAAAGTAACACTTAATTAAAATTCATCTAGCAATATTTTTATTTTCTAGGGATCTTATCACCAACATAGCTTAGGATAGTATCTTGGAGTAGGGAGTAATTAACTCTCCAAGGTAGTAAAACAAACAAGTAGACAAATCTTGCGGTAAGAAATAAATCCAATTGTAATTTGTATAATCTGGGAAGCTTCTCTTAAAGAAGTCAATCACGAGATCATGTCCGAACCTTTGAGACAATCAATTCTATTTCATTGGGGAAGATAGAATATTTTGCACGTATTACAAACGGTAAGCCTCATATTAACCATTGTCGAGGAGCCTGGGGTAACTTGTCGGTAAACCTCGGATTAACCATGTCGAGGAGCCTTCAAGGGGATTGATATTTGTTACTCTACCCTTGTGCATGGGATCGGATTGTAGACTATTCCCCCAGTTATATTTGTTACTTTTGGTAACCTTAGTGTCCACAAACTTAAGATTATTTCCTACGGTGACGGTGAAGGAAAGATCTCACTGTACCTGGAGAAGACGTCGACTAGACTCACTTGGAATCTTTGGGGGGTTCTCTTCACATGAAATGTTTTTGTGAGGAAAGTTGTGCCAGTCTATTTCATTAAGCACGTTTTCAGGGTAACTGTTCCAACCGCCCTTTCTGTATTAAATTTCTACTAAGTTGAATTTCATCACCAACTAGTGTTTTTAGTATGGGAAGTTACTGTTTTTGTGTGGTTTTAACTCCTATATTTTTAAGCATGTGATTCATCTATTTGTTTCTTTAAATACTTTTAGGTGTTTTCATTGAAATTTTCTTTATTTGTGTGTGATTATTTAAATATTTAATCATGGCGGAATTGCTAAGACAATCCCAGAGACTACAAGGGAAACCCCCTGAATATACACCAAGTCAGCTTGAAGGGCTTCGCGCTCTGGTATCATCTAGTAGTGGTAGGATTAAATCAACAGAATTTGGAACTTCATCCATAGTAGTTCATCCTGATTATCAAACACCCATAACAAAAAACATTCAAGAACCGATTTCGGTTTCTGAAGTTACTGGTAGTATTTCTCCTACCAGTGAACTGGCTGACGAACCTGAAATCTCTGAACCTAAAACTAAACTTTCTGTTTTGGAAACATCCTCAGGATTTATTTCACCAACTTCTAGTGATCATGGTTCACCTAGGGTAAGAAATATGGTCACTGACAATCTTCCATCTAGACTAATTTCTATTGAAGAACTTACTAATCCAGACGAAGATTTATATCATCCCAATTCCCCTCAGTCTTTAAATCTTAGGGAATGTGAATCAATTTTCTACATCCCTATTCGAACTACTGCTTGGTATTTATCCTTAAAGAATTTTTTAGAGAATCCGGGTCTTGCTTTTTCTCCACCTTGAGTTCGATTTCATCTAACACCCAGAGGTTACTATCCGTCATCCATTATGGCAGGAGAGTCATCCATGTTTTCCCAGACACCAGAAGCATTTTTACATGGTGGTCCTTCTGTTCCTTCGGGATATCAGGCTCTGTCTGGTACTTTCTCGGGGGCATCTCCGCAACTGATTGAAAGCGTGTTATCATCTGGTTTAAGTGGAATTAAAACTGAAACGCCGAACGTAGAGAAAATATTTATGATGTCTAGTAATGTTCTGAATCCGCAACCTCAAGGCAATTAGTTACCGCCTGGAGGGCAATCTCAGGGAAATCAGTTACCGCCTGGGGGGAAACTTCAAGGTAGTCAGTTACCGCCTGGCGGGCAACCTTCAGGAAGTCAATTACCACCTAGGGGTCAACCTCAAGGTAGCTTTTTCCTAGGAAAAATTGTGGAATCATATTATTTTTTGGGACAACCCCAAGGACAGTACATACCTCAAGGATATCAACCTTCAGGACAGTACATACCCCAGGGTCAACCCCAAGCTCAATATGCTCCTCAGGGTCCTTATCAACCCCAACTTCAGTGCGCGCCTCAGGGCTATCAACCTCAAGGTTAGTACCCAATTCAAGGTTATCAACAACCTTCTAGTCAGTCATCTATTCAAGGAGCCGGAAATTTACCACTTACTTATCAACCCTACGTTCAACCAGGTTATGGTCCTTACATTCAACCTTTTGTGGGACAATACCCCAGAATGAATATGGTGTGGGATCCATCCCAGTATCAACAGCATATGCAGCCTAACGTGCAGCTACCTTATCAACCTGGACAGCCTTTGGCTTTTGGTTTAACCCAGCAACCTGTCCATCCAACTTTTCAAGCTTCTGCACCTAGTTCTATTCAGTAGTCTGCGCCTAGTACACCTCAGACTCCGCCTCAAAATGCTGCAATTGCTACAACTTCTGTCCAACCTGTAACACCTCTTTCTAGAGTATCTGTAACTCTGAGTTCATCTATCCCTGCATCCGTGCAAATCCCTCAAGTCTCTATACCCCAGTCAGGACCTTAAGTTTAGACTTCGGTTCAGATGCCTGCAGGACAAGCCGGTACAAGTACAGTTGTCACAAGTAAACCGCAATTCACGTATCAACCGTACCAGGGATATCCTCAATTTGGTCCCAGTTCACAAAATCCAAGTTATCAGTATCAACCGTACCCTGGCTACACTTATCAACAGCCTCAACAACCCCAGTTTGGTCCGGTTAATCCTAGTTTTCCAGGAGGTCACACAATTCCTAATGCAAATCTGATTCCCAGTTATCCTGGGTATCCACCTCCTAGAACTGCTTTGGCTACTCAAGATTTTCATGACCCTAACCATCAGTTACCATTTATTGCAACTTTGGATTTACCTTATTTGACGCGCCTTATGAATGATCCGATTTTCTATTATCCATACTGGCCACCAATGTAGCATAAGTTGCCCAGTGATATACCGAAATTCGAAGGTAAGTCAGGAGAGGATCCATCAAATCACATCATGAATTATCACCTCTGGTGTGCATCTAATTCAATTATTGATGATTCGATTCACTTACGTCTTTTCCAAAGAAATCTTATTGGTCTTGCAGCCAAATGGTACATTGAGTTACCATAAGGCTTGTTTAATAATTTCAGTCAGTTAGAAACTACCTTCTTGACTCATTTTCAGTTGCCTGTCAGATACGACAATGGCACAGAATTATTAACTTCACTAAAAAAATCTACATCTACATATATTTCTGATCATATTCATGAATGGCGACGTAGAAGGCGTTTGGTGAAAGTTTATATTCTAGATCAAATTTTGGCAGAATGGTTTGTTAAATCATGATTGCCAAAGATTACTGAAGATGTAGCTAAGGTTGGTGTTGTTACTGAAGAGCAAGTGATTTCTCAAGCTCAGTACCTTCACCTTGTTTATACGCAGTTAGGTACTTTACACGAAAAAATCCCTGGCCTTCCAAAACAAGGTCAAATAGTTGCTGCTCCTTCAGGGTCTCATGCTTCTGATGGCATGATTGGTACATTCAATACTAAAAGTAAGAAGAAATATTCAAATAATTCTTCTCCTATTATAACTTTACCAGATTCCCCGAAAGGATAATCTTCCCCTGAAATTTCTACCGACATTCATGTCGTAGAGACATCTACAACTAAATCTAAATCCGGTGGTAAAAAGAAAGGGAAGAATAAAAACAAGAAGAATTAAAAAGAGAAAACTGATAAAAATGAATCCAATGACGAAAAACACAAACCTCATTACCCTTGTTACATTTTTTATGAGGATCACTTTACTAAGGAATGCCCACATCGAGCAGACGTTGAAAAATTCGTAAAAGGTTCACAACAACCTGTTGTCTTGAAGGATCCTTTTCCGACTCAAGATAGCAAGACGGTTGGTTCCACTTTGACTGCTTCAGAAGAACCTATTTTGATGATGTCTCATGTGAGGATTGCGACGCGATCGCAAGATTATGGTACTAAGAATCCTATTGATGGTAAATAAGTAGAATCTTCTAATGCAAATGCATCAACTACACCTCCTCCTGTTTCTGGTCCACTACAGATCGAGAAATAAAATCCATAATTAATAATCAAACCGCCTGCTAAAGGTGTTCTTCGTAAATCAGCTTTCAATCCACATGCGAGAGCTACTCAGAATTACAACATTGTTGAAGACTTAGCTATTTCCCATTCAGTAATGTCGGCTTTGGAAGTGCTGCAATCATGCCTAGCACAGTGTAAATTTCTTTTGTCTAATATAGGAGCTATAGATATTCAGGATTCTAATCTTATAATCTTCGATTTATAAAATAGTACACCTCGTCTACCTCATCAAATGGCTTTCCATATACCAGTGTTTGTCAAAAACAGACCGATCTATCAGACTGTGATTAATGAGGGAGCTTCAATGTGTATTATTTCGATTCAGTGTTGGAAATCGCTTGGTTCTCCTACACTCAACCAATCTCCGACGATTCTTAAGGCTTTTGATGGTCAAGGTTTCCACCTTTTTGGTATTTTGTAGGATTTACCCATAGGGGTCGAAGGTAAAACCATAAATCTAGATGTGGAAATGGTTGATGCCCCTCTAGATTACAACCTTCTTCTAGGTCGCAGTTGGTCTTATGCTATGACTGTTTTTGTTTCTTCGGTCTTTCAACTCATAAAATTTCCATATCAAGGAAAGATCGTTACAATATATCAGTTAAATTATTTCTCTTCCGACCCAGCCTCTACAGAAACAATCTAGCACGTTGGTAAAGCAGCTATCTCTTATAAGGATGTTGGAGTAGGATTGGTTAAATATTATGGTTTACTAGGAACTTTTTCCTTTCCTCCTCCTAATGTATCGCCTACTGTTGCAACTATTCACATGATTTCGTTAGACACTATTATGTTTGATGATCCTTGGATCGTACCTTCCAACTCCGAGTTAGATTCAATTGATGGCATGATGCCTTTGAGTCCATTTGAAATTGCATACCAGGCTGTACAGTCACTTTCTGACACCTCTTCAACCGGAATTGATCCAATGAATGGGATCCATGAGGAATCACTTTCTATATCTAGGTCAGCCACAACGACATTTCCTGATATTGTTCATACTGATGAGCACATTCGTGAATTTTTTTCTGTTGATGATTTACCATGGGAATATCTGCATCACCGATCTTCATTTTTACCTGAACTAGATCATTTTGAAGATGATTTCGCTTCAATTTTTACTGCTGAATATGTCAAAGAACCCCATAATCCATTGAAAAATCCTGATTCTGAGTTAAATTTGGAAAATATTTCTCGAACGGTTCCAATTGACATTTCAGTAAAACCAGGAATAATTGAAAACATTCATATAGGTGCTTGCTATACTGAAGATGAAATTAAATCTTATAAAGCCCTATTTCAAGAATTTTTTGATGTGTTCACCTGGTCCTATGAAGAAATACCAAGAATTGATTTGTCAATCGTCATACATGAAATCAAGACTTACGTGGATGCTAAACTTGTTCGTCAACGTTTATGTCAAATACATCCTAGAAAAGTTGCTGCTATCAAAGCAGAAGTTGAAAAATCACTTCATGCAGGTTTCATTTATCCAATTCCCTTAACGGATTGGGTATCAAATATTGTTCCTATAACTAAAAAACAAGGAACCATATGAGTATGCATCGATTATAGTGATATTAATCGAGCTTGTCCCAAAGACAATTATCCAACTCCCTATATTGATCAGATAATCGTTGATTGTGCCGGTAGCGAAATTTTTTCCTTTATGGATGGCTTTTCTGGGTATAATCAAATAAACATACTCCCTGCTGATCAGCGAAAAATAACTTTTATTTGTCCGTGGGGGATGTTTGCTTATCGCAAGCTACCCTTTGGTTTGAAGAACGCTGGAGAAAATTTTCAAAGGGCAATTTCTTATGCATTTCATGATATTAAGCACATTGTGCAGCCATATCTCGATGATTTACCTACTCATTCATCACGTAGGGCCGACCATCTCACACACTTACGAGCTATCTTTATGAGGTGTCGGCATTATAAAATTAGGTTGAATCCACACAAATGTGTTTTTTGTGTAGAATCGAGTCGTTTACTGGGATTTCTTGTTTCAAAATCAGGCATTCACGTCGATCCGTCGAAGGTGGAAGATATTGTTAAATTACCTCCTCCTTCTACTTTATGCCAACTCCAAAGTTTGCAGGGGAAAGCAAATTTTTTACGTCGATTCATTCCTAACTATCCCGAGCTTATAAAGGGTTTTACCCGGTTGTTGAAACAAAACATTCCATTCTTTTGGACGAGATCGATGATTGATCTTTCGATGCACTTAAACACGCGTTAACCCATGCACCATTATTGCATCCTCCCAACTACAACCAGGATTACATTTTGTACCTCGTTGCTTCTCATTCCACCATTGGGATGGTGTTAGTTCAGGAAGATGAACCTCACATTGAACATGTGATTTACTATCTTAGTCGGAATCTGCATCCGACCGAGATCAAATATACACATGCGAAGAAATTGGCATTGGCAGTTGTCTAAGTTGTCCAGAGATTTAGGAACTACATCTTGTTACGTAAAACCACGGTAATTTCTGATTGCAACCCTATGATTTATATTTTAACCAAACAATTTCTAGGGGGCAAGTATTCCAAATGGATAGTCATCCTGTAGGAATTTGACTTGGAATTTGAGAAATCCAAGGCGAAGAAATCTTTGGTATTTGCGGAACTGATGTGTGATTTCCCCTTTACTGATACTAAAACTGTGGCAGAAGAGCCCATTACGAACAAATCTCTGTTTCTTATCAATACACTCGATCCATGGTATGGAGATATTATTGTTTATCTCCAAACCCAATCTTTTCGACCTAAAATATCATGATCTCACCGATGGAAAATACGCTTCCAATCCCAACAGTATAATATTATTGGTGATACACTTTATCGTCGTGAGGCAGATTCGGTTTTCCAACGTTGTCTTGTTCATGAAGAAGCTAAAAAGGTTTTAAATGACTGCCATTCTGGAG
Source organism: Pinus albicaulis (assembly GCA_034641835.2). NCBI lineage: Eukaryota > Viridiplantae > Streptophyta > Pinopsida > Pinales > Pinaceae > Pinus > Pinus albicaulis. The sequence continues at coordinate 1,533,832,045 of CM076584.1, read as the reverse complement.
CATGTGGCGGTCATATGTCTGGGTATGCCACAACACAAAAGATATTGCGCGCTGGTTATTTCTGGCCGTCGTTATTCAAAGATTGTATTTATGCAGTCCAGAATGCCACAATTGTCAACTTTTTGATCGTAAGATGTGCGTGCCACCCGCTCCTCTTCATCCCATAATTGCTATTGGTCCTTTCATGAAATGGGGTATCGATTTTATTGCATGTAACCCTCATTCGGCTAGGGGGCATGCATATATTATCTTAGCAGTAGATTATTTTACTAAATGGGCTGAAGCAATGCCTACATTTTCGGGTGATGGAAAGACTACTACAACTCTCGTATTTAATCACATAATCGCTAGGTTCGGTGTTCCCCAAGCCATTATTATAGATCATGGAAGTCATTTTCGAGATGTCATGATGACTGAACTGACAGATCAACTTGGCCTACGCCACGATAGTTCCACTCCATATTATCTGCAAGCCAATGGTCTGGTTGAAGCCATAAATAAAGTTAGTCACCATGATTAGACAAATTATTGGTATTCACAAAACACATTGGAATTCCATGTTATTTTCAGCACTTTGGGCATACCGAACCTTAGTAAAAACAACTGGTTTCACTCACTTTCAACACATTTATGGTTTGGAAGCAGTGTTTCCCATAGAATGCGAAATTCTGTCACTGAAATTAGCCATAGAATTACTCCCAGCTACGTCTGAAGAGGAGAAACGTTTCTTGTACTTAGCTCAGCTGGATGAGAATCAACGAAATGTTGCAATAGAAAATGAGGCTCATGTTAAACAAATAAAAGCTCAGTATGATAGAAGTGTTACCCCTCGAAATTTTTCAGAAGGAGACCTAGTCTTAGTTTATGATCAAGCCAACGATAAGCTAGGAGCTGGAAAATTCGTTCTCATGTGGCATGGCCCTTTCATTGTCAAGCGAAAGCTAGCAAAAAGGGCCTATGAGTTGATAGATTTTGACGGTGTCCCTTTAGATAAACCCAGAAATGGACTTTTTCTGAAGCGATACTATGCTTAACTTGGTATGGAGATTTTTTATTAGATTATATTTCTTTACTGCTGGTGTGTTTTAGATTAGAAAAGCATGGTTAGTTTAAAAGTGTGTTTTTATCACTATTCCTGCTTATCTGAGTTTTACTCTTGATATTGCAGATGTCGACGTCTCTTCAAACCTACATTGGTTTTGCTGATGGTGCTTGTCATAGTACATGGAACATTTCTTCCGTAGCCTGGGTTATCTATTCACCCTCTGACGAGTTAGTATCCATGCATGGGGTAAGCCTTGGTCAAACAACGAATAACATTGCCGAGTATAGTGCAGTGATTGAGTTATTATCTGAATCCATATCATTTGGGATTCGTAGTTTGATTGTTAGGTTGGATTCTGAACTTGTTGTACTACAATTAAACATAGTTTATGCCATTAGAAATCCAGTTTTATTACGGTTATTTTTAAGAGTTCGTCTCTTGGAGCGTGAATTTGATTATATTGAATATCAACATATTCCAAGACATTTAAATACATTAGCAGACGTAGTTGCTTCTAGTATGATAAATCGACATTTGCAATAATCGAAACAGTAAAACAAACAACATCCATAATATGTACACAGATAGTCGGTAAATAGTGATATATCATAGTATAAAATGTTTTCAAAAAATATACATCATCTTCGATCATAGGTTGGAAACACCTTATGATCGGCAAAATGATAACATAAAAATTCAAAAATATGAGTCTACAACACGATCATCCCATCACTGATGATGATCACAATAAGAAACCACTGCCCGAGCCACCCTACACAGGAACCTCCTAAAAGGTCCTGGAATACCAATCATGTATCTCTGCAATCTAAGTGGGATTTCGTCTATGTCCATCTCTGGAATATCTAGAGTCAGACGCTCTAGATGATGCTCTAAATCAGACAAAATTTCTGTTGATTGGCATAATAGGGCTGGTACGAATGCAACTGGTTGTATTATATCATAGGGCTGGAGATGGGCTGGTCATCATGGACCTGCATCTGCATTCATAAAAAAAAATTGGTTATTAATTGACAAGACGATCAAAAATAAAAAAATTAGAACTTAGAATTCATTGAAAATGGTTTTACCTGATTCATCCCACTGTTCCCCTGCTGGGAGAGTCATCTCTCGGTCGCCGCAGAAATATATCCCGGTGTATGGAAAGTCCTCGATGACAAAACATTGGCGGTCCAGCCAACGAAAATATGAAAGAGGAAATCAAACAATCTCAGCTCCATAAATACCTTGACGGGCCATCAATGCAACCCAACAAACCATCCTAGGTTCTCAGGGTCGACCAACATCAACAGGAATACTTTGCAGAGCTAACATGGGTACCCTCTATAGAGAAAAAATGACCACGATGGATCCATATCCAAAGTTATTTAGTTTTCCATTTTTCTCTCTAGTCATTTGGCCTTTTACATTGGCCAACACAAATTTGCACCAGTTGAAAATGGTGCCTCGAAAACAGTCCACAGCAATACGCATCTGGGAACCGGTAGCCACATGTAGTGCGGCACTCCCACACAGTCTGGTAATAGTAAACGCAATCTGGAGCATCACGGCGTCGTCCACATCCTCATGCTCACGTTCTCTCCAAATCAACATCTTTCTAATCCTACAATGCATAAAAAGATAAGTTAGAAAAATCTAATTTGAAAATTTTTGGGCGGCAAATGAAAATTTTGATTTTGAAATTCAATTGCGCGGGGACCGCACTTTTCCTTCATACACAGTGCGTAGGAATGCACCTGTTCTGTAGGTAAAGTACGGACCCACGACCTTTTTCTACATAGAAAAAGGTCGGGGTCCGCAGGTCTTGTGTGTTGTGCCTGCGGACCCCCGCGGGCGGTTTCTTAAACATATTTTTCCCTTAAAAAATAAAATCTAAAGCCTAAAAAGAATTGTAAATGGATGAAAAGCAAGATTAAGAGGTCGTGGATTACCCAGGACTGACGGTTCTCAATTTCGTCAGACGAATCTTCCAGAATCTTCATAAGAACTTTTTTACCCAAAAGCTTCTACTTTTCACTCTGAACTTTAACGGTAAAAATGAAGTTGAAAAAGTCCTTTTTATAAGTTTTTTCGAATAGATGAATTTTTAATTTATTTTTTTTTCACTTTAAAAAGGGTATTTTGAAAGAATTTTTACTTATTTTAAACAGGTATGTGTAATGTTTGAAGTTTTTGTGCAGAAATTGGATTTTTCAAGATAATTGATCATTTTTCAACAAAGAGCATACTTTTATCACTTTTTCGGACTCTTTCAAAATTTTACGAAAAAGCAAAACATTGGAGTTCTCTTTTAAGCCCTTTTCAGACTCTCTAAATATGAAAAGATTGCCATGAAAAGATTGCCAAGTACTCGATTTTTCGAACTCGTTAAAGTAAATGAATAATCGTCCCTTCAGTATAAGTTTACCCCTTTTACAGATTGAAATGGACTATTTACGAAAAAGGTATACGTTGACTAATTACAGTCAATAGAGTTCTCTCCCACATTATTTTATCCTTTTTCAGGCCCGAGAGACTAAATTTACGAAAAAATACACCCATGGAATTTTCTTAAGTTTTTTATTCTGACTCCCTAAAAATGAAAAACACCGAGTTTCTCCTATACCGGACTTGTTAAAATGTAACAGTAACGGACCTATTTAATTTTTAACAGGAATGAACCACTCCTTCTTAGGGTTTGAATCTTAAACTATGTTGGACTCATCCGAAGGATGAGCTTATAAACAAGCAAATGTTATCCTCCTCAAGCTTGTCAAAAATAAAGAGGTACTTGCCAGAAATGCTGGGGGAAAAGAGAGAAAAATGACTTATTTGTTGTATTTTGATTTTTTGAAATTCTAGTTAAACACTCTTGAACATGACACTTTCAATTACCTGGGTTGAGAAATCCTTTGCCTAACAGCTAATCGAACCTCATTTGAAAGTCTTCATCCGGTTTCTGGGTATTAGCTTTGGGTCAATTGCTACCAAGCCATCTGCAGTGTCGTTATGTGTTCAAGAGGACAGTTCAAATAAACCATTCATTTGCAAAATATCTGTCATCCATTTTGACCATCCCTGAGTCGGTCCTTGCCAATATATTTCTTCAAAACTTGATCTATGATTTCGTGTTGTGAGCTTGCCTACGACGGATCACTTTCTACCAACAATAACTCATTATCTAGGAAGTTGATCCAGAAATCGTCAGTACCTTGAAATCTGCATGCCTCAATGGTCGGTTTCTCACTTTTGATGACAGGTTACATCATCAACCTTCAATCGAATGATTCCGTGACATGTTTGACTTCAGCTCATTCATTGATATTTCATGGATTGTACTAAGTACTTTGAGAGCCATTGACATTACTGGTGGTTACTCTCACACTTGTTAACAGTTTACATCATTGACTAGTAATCAAGTGGTTTCTACCATGTTCGACTTCGACGCATTTATTCACATGGATAGAATCGTACTAGTTCGAGATGAGGAAATCAAGACCCTGGATCTAGTTTCTACCATCCAGGCTGCGATAAATTTTGTTATCATTTATGCAGTGGACTATTTATAAACAGATGGTTGTGTCCATATTGTGACTACACATGTCTATACTGTGATGTGCTCAAAATCATTCCTGTATCAGAACAGTTTGAATTAGTTTCTAGTTAGTTTTTTATCTGAGTATAGGAATGCCTACCTCAGCGATGATATATATATATATTTTGCATTGAATTTTTTTACAGGTTCTGACTAGGGTGACCATAGGACGATCCTTGAAATGATAAAGTACTGCACTCTTCATATATGATAGACTTCAGCATCATCTATTCCAGACTTTGCACTTTAGGGGGCAATCTGTTACACTAAAAATTGTCATCCTGAAATTCTGCTATGTGTATGAGCTCATTATTACTCATACTTCTCCCTTTTCAAGTCTAACATATCAGTTCCTCATGTCAAGCCTTGAAAATCAGAGAAAAGTTCCTAAAAATATCCTAAACTTTGGTGTCGCACTTTATCTCTATCTTGCCTACGGTCCCGCACCTAATGTTCAACTTTCACGTGTACCTGAACACACTTTATTTGTGTTAAAAGTGCAGACCCCTGTAAGATCAAAAAGGTGCAAGTAATTTCCAAAAAGCTCAATAAAAGTGAATTCTAGAAGCTTCCAGAAAATATCTTGCAGTGATAGAACCGCTCTTATGAGGTGCATGTATCCCTTACCTTATGGAGCTAACCGCTTGATGTGAGGAGCTTATCCATTTGAAGGAGGATTCTATCCCTTCATAGTTGGAACAGAAAACCTCCTCTTTTCCACTATAAAAAGAGGCATTGGGTAGCCTCAAAGGGAGTTGAAGCTTTAGAATATTTGAAGTTAAGTGTTGTTGAGATTCAAACTCAGTTGATTAAGAATTTTGTGACGAGAGATTACATACCTCTATTCATCTTGGTTGGAGGAGTTCAGAGCTTATCAAAGTAAAGGAGATTCCTGCTTCGGACCCCGTAAAGTCCTGTACGACATCAAGGCTCGGGTTGTAAGGATTTTCTTCTTTTGAAATTAATACAAATATACTCATTTTTCTCAATAAGCTTTCAATCAATGGTTTATTTCATAGATTCCTTGATCACTATGATAAGCCTGGTTTATGATGATTTCTATACAGGTGCTATGTAATATTTTTCTTGTTTGTGAGTGCAGGTTTACGAGGAAAACTCCTTCAAGCACGGGAGGGACAACAACAACTTCAAACAAGTGCTGGACAAACAGTGAGTCCTTAACACCTCGATAGAGCTTTTCATGGATCATATATGCTTAGAGAAAGATTAGTTTATTTCTCCGTTTGTTGCTAGATACTTTTATTACTAGGGAGATCGGTCTTGTCTGCAAGACGGATTAATCCATACAAAAGACTTTGGCAGGCCAAATCTAGGTTTCTGCTTCTTCCTGACTTCCTCCTGAAGTCATTGTTTGTTTCCCTCGGCTTGTCCTCGGCCTCTTTCATTTGAATTCTTCCCAAGTTTTTCCTTACTAGCCTAGGGCATCCAGCATGATTAATTTTATGATTTCGTGATTGGTCAAAAATGCTTCCAGGTGTGTTCTTGTCTCTACTGCTGCGACCATATGCTTGATGTTCCCTAACAAATAGAATGGAAGATCAATATTTTGCTCGTGAAAAAGGTGATTAATTAGATGAAATTGATAGTTAAACACTATCCTGGATCCTCCCTCACAAGTGATATATTTAATTAAACTCATCGCGACATCTTCCCAAGGCTGAGGAAGTGACAACCTATCAATTCCTATCCCTTTCTTCTCTAGTTTTTCTTCTCCTTCTAGGATGCCTTCGTTCAAGGAGGGGTCATTGATTTTTTTGTTAAACCACCTCCGACCCTCTATTAGAAATGTATTTAACCGATAAATTACCTCTTGTGTCACCTCAACTTGCAGGCCCCTAACTCGGGTCTGATTGTTGTTCAAATTTTGAGCTAATTCAATTGCCACCACCTCGTCTAAGCTTTTTAGCTTCTGGAAATACTCAATCCATACAATGTCTCTGAATATATAGTAGCCTTCTGGGAAAATCTATAAGGCTTCCATATAATCTGGCATGTGCCTGACTACTACTCCACCCATCTTACTGTTTATTTTTTAGTTCGCCTCTTACTGCTCAGCCCCACTATAATCTCACTGCACTTCTAACTGCTTCTCGGCGTCTCTGCTTATCCCAATTGACGAGTTTGCAATGAGGATACAAGGTTTCAGTCGAGGAGGTTGATGGGAGGTGACAGATTTTATGGATTACTGAATCATACCTCACACTAATCTCCATAAATGTCTCGTTATGGAAAGTAATGGTTTCTAGTACACATGCTCTTTTCCAACCATATTTAGACATCATTGGCATTTGTGTTATTAATTGGGTGCATGCGGATTTGATAAAGATTTATGACTACGTATTTTTTCAATGATTTGAAGACATATCCCCCCCACCCCCTGCCTTAATGGTGATGGTCGCCCATGGCCGTCACAGGAATATCATTATTTCTGCTAATAATCATCAAATCATAAATTATAACATTACCTTTTGAATGACATACCTGAGGTGACGTGGGGGAAGATTTCAAATAGGCGACGTACTTCTTTCAGCACTCGTGTTTTTGCATTTGGCTGGCACGATTATTGCTATTATGGGATGAAAAATAAGAAAAAAAAAATTTGGTTGTCAGTTGTTACATGTGTAACAGCCAAGACAACCCTTAGATTAATCTTCAAAATTCCTAATAATTAGGAGCAACTGGTACATAACTAAAAATTAAATGAATACCATCATCCTATAAAATGGGTCAGGAAGGAAAGATGATGTTTCTAGGAGAAAAATATGGGTGTAAAAATAGCCACAGGAGTGGTTTTCAACTGTTACCAAATGTCTAACTACGCCCCGGAAAGGGGTTTTCACAGTTAGATTTATTATTTTTGTTTTATTTTATTTTTATTTATTTATTTATTTATTTTATTTTATTTTGTTTTTTAAACATGTGTAACAGCTACCACAAGGGTGGTTTTCCACTGCTGCACTTATTGGAAATTCAATTTTTAGGCTGCATGGGAGAATTTCCCCCTGTTATCGTAACATGAAGATCAGAGTCTGCGACAATGTTGGAAAATGATTCCTTCAAAGCGGGTTGATGATATAACCTTAGACGGTGTCCATTAACTAGTAACGGTGTCTTATCACTATCGAATGTGACTAATTGTAAAGTCCCATTGTCAAAGACCATGTCCACTTCGTAAGGACCTAGCCATCTGGTGCAGATCTTGCCTTTGAAATATTTAAACCTTGAATCATACAAAATATCCCAATATCCTTTCTGAAACTTTTTCTTCTTAATAAACCCATCATGCCATCTAGCTCTTTTCTACGGAATGATCTCTGTCTATTGAATAGCAGCCATTCATTTCTCTTCCAACTCATTGATTTGGTTTAGTCTTTATGTCTGTGCCATTATCAAATCTAGATCGACCTGCAATGCTGTTCTTAATGTCTTTATTTCAAACTCTATGGGGAGTAGAGGATTCTTACCATACACCAATTCATATGGTGAGAAGCTTGTAGTATTCCTCCATGTTGTCCTATAAGCCCATAGTACCTATGGAATTTTCTCGGCCCAATTTCTTCGGTGGCTGGTTACTCTCTTTGTTAAGATTCCCTAAATGACTTTATTGGTGCTTTCCTCTTGACCATTTGCTTGTGGGTGATATGGCGAAGTGATTCTATGATGAATTCCATACTTTTCAACCAGATTCTTAATCAAATGAAATGTGAACTAAGGTCCCCCATATGTCACTATCTCTCTGGGTATCCCAAAGCGAACAAAAAATTCTTCAAACATGAAGTCTTAAATAGCATTCTTTGTTTCTCTTATTAGCACCTTTGCTTCAACCGATTTGGTGACATAATCGGTAAAGAACAATATGTATGTTTTTTTGTGATTAAGGATTAATTATCCCCACAAAGTCTAGGGCCCATTTCTCAAATGGTTCTATCACTATCTGAGGCTGTAATGGCATCTCATCTGATTTCATAGGCTGGCCCATCCTTTGGTAGCTATCACATCCTTTCACAAACTTCTTGGCATCCTGGAATATAGTTGGCTAGTAGTACCCTATTGAGAGTACTTTATGTCATGTCCTCTTGTCAGCGAAGTGTCCTCCACAAGGTTCCTCATGAAAATCCTTCAAGATCTCAAATATCTCATCTTCTCTAACACATTGCCTCATCTGAAAATCTGGCCTGGTGTGATAAAGGTTTCCCTCTGTCCAAGAGTAGGTAGCACTCTGTTGTATAATGTTCCTCCTTTCCTTGGAAGATAATTGAAGTGGGTGTAGAAATTATATGTACTAAGCATGCATATGTCCAAGATCCACCTGATCTCACATTATTTAATTTTATTCAAGACAATGAATCTATTCCACTTGTTAATCTTTGGCGGAAAAATTAATTGCACACACATGTGAAGCATAAACAAAAATATTCAATCGCACATAACACAGTTTTTAACCGGGAAATCCTAAAGCTGAAAACCCCAACTATATATTATGTAACATGGAGATCATATGAAAATCTCATACAAACATACAAAGCGCATCACAAGCCCTTAGTACAGTACAATCGTCATACACTAATCAGGTCTAATCTTGCAAATCCATGCACCGATCTTTGCCACCTGCTAGCCTGCCTCCACTGCGCAATCTCTGCTGAAGAGTAGCTCTGAATGAATTTGAATTACTCTTGGATTGACTAAAAAATCCTCATTGGCATCTCCACTATGTGTTTGATGCAATCAATGCATCACTAATAGTCACAACAGATAGTATATCTTTCCCTTTCACCTATCTCTCCACTGGTCTCCACTAAAAATACCATGCACTGTAGTTAACTGCTGTATTGTTCAGTTTATTAATGATTTATTATTTTTCAATTAATTAAATAATTAATTCACTCCACTCTCACTAGCGTATCAATCAGTTACACTAGATACAATTAGCTCAACTAAATCTATCTGAGTTAAACTAGATACAACTCCATAACTACTTCTTCCAACTGTGTCATAACTCTGCCACTTGAGTTATAACTAAGTCTTCCATGTAATAGCTCCAGTAAACCCTTAGGAATAGTGTAATTCCTTCTGTCAACTAATGTGCCACATCTGTGCACTGAGCTGAAGTGCTCCAAGAGAATAAGTTGTTGTTTAGAGTCTGATTATTATTAAGAGCTAATAATAATCGACATGAATCTATTTTTAGATTGACGATCTATAAATAGACTTCGCCCAATATTAAGAAAATATAATTTCATCTATTTTTCCAATTTGATCAACCATCCACAAATAGCATCCTGCAATTTCTGAAATATGATCGACATGTTTAAAAATGGACATAGTCTAAAAATAGACTTGCGCCAAAAATAGCCTGCGGGCCCACTTAGTGAAGGAGACTCTTTTCACTAAGACCATCATCTTGTTGAATCTCAACACTCCCTCTCAACAAGATAGGGATTATCCTTCACCTCGATCATGCCTCTATGGTATTCGAATTTTCTCCTGGTGAGCGCCTTCGTCAGAATATCTGCATCCTGATCCTCCATGAGAATGTACTGAAGAAACATGATCTTCTGCTGCACACAATCTCTAATATGATGATATCGAATATCAATATGTTTAGATCTATCATGAAACACAGGATTAACCGAGAGTTTAATGCAACTCTGATTATCACAATGAATCACCATGGGATCTAAATGTAAACTGAACAAATGAACCAGAATCTTCCTCATCCAGATAGCCTCACATGTAGCTAAAATTTTTGCCATGTATTCTTCTTCTGCTGAACTGAGTGCCACAGATCTTTGTTTCTTGCTGTACTAAGAAATTGTCGTAGATCTGACACTGAAAATCCATCCTGATGTGCTCTTTCTGTCTATTGGGCTTCCTGCCCAATCTGCATCCATGAAGCCATGCAATCTCACCTCATCCATTTGTCTGTACCATAAACCATAATTAGATGTGCCCCTGAGATATCTCAGGACATGCCTGCCTACCTTCCAAAAGAGCTTGGTAGGGTTAACCATTGCTTGTGAAAGATGGTTCACCGCATAGCATATGTCTAGTCTTGTATTGACTAAATACATGAGCAAACCCACCAATTTTCGATAAACAGTGGCATCCACTACCTCTACCGATGTAGCATCCTCTTTCTTCCAATTTCCTGGAAGAGGAGTGTCGATAGGCTTGCAGCCTTGCATGTGAAACTTCTCAAGTATCTCCTGGTCATACTTGCCTTGAGACACAAATAGTTCACCTTCACGCTGCCATATTTCCAATTCAAGGAAATAATGAAGGAGGCCTAAATCCTTCATCTCAAACTCCTTTGCAAGATCAACCTTGCATGAGTGTATCAACTGCTCATCACCTGTTAGTATCAAATCATCAACATAAAGTACAATGATTAAAAGCTTACCCTCAACCACAATTTGGTACAATTTTGCATCCACCTCACTCTTGGTGAAGCTAAGTCCAGTGAAATAGTTGTCGATCCAAGTGTACCAAGCACGGGGTGCTTGTTTCAGCCCATATATCGCTCTTTTGAGCCTACACACATGCAAATCACTGCTGAAGATCTAAAATCATTCAGGTTGTTCAATGTACACCTCTTCCTCAATGATCCCAGTAAGGAACGTTTTCTTCACATCCATCTGATGAATGTGCCAACCCATGTGCACTGAGAGAGCAAGGATGGTCTGTATGGAAGAATACCGTGCGACAGATGCGAAGGTTTCTTTATAGTCAATCCCCTCAATATTTGAGAAGCCCGGAGAAACAAATCTTGCCTTATACTTCTCAACGTTCCCATCATTAGCTTGCTTAACCTTGTACATCTATCTTGATCCTACAACTGATTTTCCCACCATCGTTGGAACAATCTCCCAAGCACTGTTTTTGACAATGGAGTCATACTCCTCTACCATGGCATCTACCCATGTGGACTCCTGTGCTGCTTCTTCAAAAGAAGATGGCTCTATCACAATAAACTTTCTCATAAGAGCCATGTATCCAGTATATCGGTCAGGTGACTGTCTTTGTCTATGCTGTGATGTGGGAACTCCTACATTCTATGCCACATCCGCCTTCAGTCTCTCAGCTCCTGTGGTATGACTCCTGCCTTGTCTGATGTTTGGTTCTACATGAGTGGACTCCTCCACTCCATGAATCTCCTCCTGTGGCTAATCCACATCCAGAGGCTCATATTTGGAAAAAAGAAGTTCCTCCTCTGCATGTAAGTGTAGCTCCCTCTCAAGCAACAACTTCATGGATTTCACCTCATTGAATTTTATATCCCGTCACATAACAGTCATCTGACTGTTTGGAAAATACACACGATATTTATGGGTTGTTTATTTGTACCCCACAAATATCCCAACTTTTGCAGTCGGCTCTAAATTCTTCCTAGCATCCTTCGTCACATGAATGTAAACAGGTGAGCCAAAAATCTTCAAATGAAAAATATCAAGCTTCTTACGATTAAAAGCTTCCTCAGGTGTACTCATGCAAAGTACTCTATGAGGACAATGGTTTTTCACATAAACCACAGTGTTGCATGCTTCCGCCCACAAGTGCATTGGTAGGCCCTGGTCATGCAGCATCGCTCGTGTAGCACCCACGATCATTCTGTTCTATCTCTCCACGACCCCATTCTGCTGTGGGTTATGAGGCACTATGAGTTCTCTTCGAATTCCTTCTTTGCTACAGAAGTCTTTGAATTTTCTAGAGATGCATTCACCACCATTATCGCTCCTTATAGCTTTCACCTGCTTCCCCGACTCCTTCTCCACCAATGCCTTGAACTCATAAAACTTTGAGAACGTTTCACTCTTCTTCTGCATGAAGAAGATCCAGCATCTACAAGAAAATTCATCAACAAATATCACATAATACCTGTGTTTTGCTGTTCAAGCAACCGAAAATGGTCCACACATGTCTTTGTGAATTCTCTCCAGGATAACCAAAGCACGTTTCTCCTTCTCATGAAAAGTGGTCTTCACAAACTTACCCGTTGTACATCCTTTTCACTGATCTGACTGCGCAAGAGTACCTTGGGAATTCCAGTAGAAATTTGATGCAAAATCTTCAAGGTGCCATGGTGAAGATGGCCCAATATTCTGTGCCATAACTCACCCTCATCCTAGCTCACCTCTTCTTTTGCTTTGCCCACCATTGCAGCACAGACATCTACCTCTATCTTGTAGAGATTCTTAATTCGAACCCCTATATTATTTTTTTCACCTGTTGTTTTGTGTCGAAGGAAAGCTTTTCCCTCACTGAAAACAACATCATAACCTCTATCTTCTAGCATTGCGACTGAGACCAAGTTCTTCTTCAGACCTGGAACATGCATGAAATTCTTCAACAAGAATGGATTACTGGACTCCCTCTCAAAGGTAATGGTCCCAATGCCTGTCGCACTGTACCGACCATCGTCGCCCATCTCTATATGTATCTCGATGTCCTTCTCCTCCAAGTCACTGAACAACTCTTTGTCTCCCGTCATATGGAAAGACGCACCACTGTCGAGATACCACACCAATCCCATGCAGCTTGAAACCAAGCATGCGATCAAGGAAAAATCTAGCTCAAATTGCGAGGCTAAGGCCTCTCCAGCTACAAATCCAGCAGCCTGCTTATTCTTCTTCTTCTGTGGACAGTTAGTGGTGAAATTTCCATGCTCATGATAGTGAAAACACTTCACTTTGGACAAGTCTTGCTTCTTGCCTTTCACACCAAATTTAGAAGGATATTTCTTCCCCTTCCCTTTCCTTGCTTTGGCAACCAAAGCGTAATTCTCTTCATCTTCATTCTTCGATGAAGATCCATCCCTGGTACCCCGCCTTATCTCCTCCTACATAAGATCTAACCAAAGTCGCTCCCATCTTGGCAGTTTCTCCCGTCCATTAACAGAGTCTTTATAGCTATGCCAACTCTTCAGAAGCCCAAGGAGAGCCAAGCTCACCAAGTCTTATTCATCAACAGTAACCCCCACACTTCCCAGCTCATCTTGGTAGTGGAAAAACTTCGTGAGGTATTTTGGAATACTCTCGCCTTTCTCCTTTTTTTATTTTTCTGAGCTTGTCTTTAAGCGCTAACTTCCTCTGGTCACTTCTGCTTTGGAAAAAGTTTGTCAAATCCTTCCACATTAATAATGGAGTTGATTTCCCATGAAGGCTGGACATAATGTGGTCCTTCACACCTTCCAATAGAATCCTCCTCATCTTTGCAGTCTTCTTTTGCCATGCATTAAGTAATGCAGCATCGCTAGATCCCGGCTTAGGAACATCACTATCGATGAACTCCTTCAGCCCATTATCCTCCAGAAATGCATCCATCCTATCCTTCCAGGATATGTAATTCAAGCTCCCATCAAGGGCATACTCAAATCTCAACCCATTGAAATACATTTCAATGTATACTCGATTTCTGCACCAAGAATCTTCTGTAGCAAATTTGAATTGTCCACCAGCACAAACTCACTTCACAATTGCAATATTCAATCAACAATTCTCTGATACCATGTAGAAATTATATGCAATAAACATGCATATGTCCAAGATCCACCTGATCTCACACTATTTAACATTATGCAAGGTACTAAATCTATTCCACTTGTTAATCTTTTGCGGAAAAATTAGTTTCACAGACATGTGAAGCATAAACAAAAATATTTAATCGCACATAACACAGTTTTTAACCGGGAAAGCCTGAAGCTGAAAACCCAAACTATATATTATGTAACATGGAGATCACATGAAAATCTCATACAAACATACAAAGCTTATCACAATCCCTCAGTACAGTACAATTGTCATACACTAATCAGGCCTAATCTTGCAAATCCATGCACCGATCTTTGCCACCTGCTAGCCTGCCTCCACTGCGCAATCTCTGCTAAATAATAGCTCTGAATGAATTCGAATTACTTTTGGATTGACTATGAAATCCTCATTGGAATCTCCACTGTGTGTTTGATGCAATCAATGCATCACTAATAGTCACAACAGATAGTCTATCTTTCCCTTTCACCTATCTCTCCACTGGTCTCAACTGAAACTGCCATGCACTATAGTTAACTGCTGTATTTTTCATTTGATTATTGCGTTATTATTTGTGAATTAATTAAAAAAATAATTCACTCCACTCTCACTAGTGTATCAATCAGTTACACTAGATACAACTAGATCAACTGAGTCTAACTGAGTTAAACTAGATACAACTCCATAACTACTTCTTCCAACTGTGTCATAACTCTGCCACTTGAGTTCTAACTGAGTCCTCCATGCAATAGCTCCAATAAACCCTTAGGAATTAATAGACTTGCACCAAAATAGCCTGCAGGCCCACTTAGTGAAGGCAACTCTTTTCACTAAGCTCATCATATTTTTGAATCTCAACAGTGGGAATTTTCCTGAAAAAAATAATTGGCTATATCTTCATACCATGGTGAGTGACTAGAGATGGAAAAAATATATTCATCTGGAAAAGAATCCTCAATGGTAGTGCAGTCATCACTTATAGTTAATCTAGAAATAAAATCAACAACTACATTATATTTTTTGATTTTATCTAAAATAGTAATATCAAATTCTTTTAACAACAATAACCATCTTGTAACTCCAACATTAGTAACAGTTTTTTTCATCAAAAATCAAATTGCGGCATTGTCAGTGTCTACAAATACTTGGTACCTGATGATGTAGTGTCGAAATTTGTTGATAGGATGCACTACTGCTAGGAATTCCTTCTCAGTAATAGTGTAGTTGAGTTCAATTGGAGTTAAGTTCTTACTAATGTAATAAATGGCATAAGGTTTCTTCTCCTCTAGCTGCCCCAGAAAAACACCCACATATATGTCAAATGTGTCCATAGAAATATGAAATGGAAACTCCCAGTTTGGTCCTTGTAAAACAGGTGCTGCTGTTACACATTTTTTCAAATTTAAGAAGGCCTGCTCACACTTCCCTGCCCACAAAAAATTTTCATCTTTCATGAGTAATGAAAATAGAGGAGATGCAATCTTTGAAAATTTCTCTATATATCTCCTATAGTATCCTGCTTGTCACAAAAAAATACGTACCTTTTTTTGAGTCTTAGGGGTTGAGATTTTTTAGATTACCTCAATTTTTGCAGCATCTACCTTGATTCCATTTGCCAAAATGAAATGTCGTAGAACAATTCCCTCGGTCATCATCATGTGGAATTTCTTTGTGCTCAGAGAAACATTAGTTTGTTCACAACGTTCTAGCACTTTTTCTAAGCTAGCTAATGTTGTCTCAAAGGCATCCCTATAGGGCGTAAAATCATCCATAAATATCTCAAGGAATTCATTCAAAATATCAGAAAAAATACCCAATATTTCCCTCTGAAAGGTTTCCGGTGCATTGCAGAGGCCAAAGGGAAGGACTCTGTATGCAAAATTACCCCATGGGCAAGTGAATGTTGTCTTTTCTTGGTCTTAAAAGGCAATATATATTTGATTATAGCCACTAAACCCATCTAGAAATGAAAATATTTTTTTTCCAGAAAGATTATCCAAGACCTGATCAATGAATGGTAAATGAAAATGGTTCTTTTGAGTGGCCTTGTTAATCTCTCTATAGTCAACACAGACTCTCCATTTTCCTTTGTTTTTCGAAACTATGACAAGTGGAGACACCCACTAGCTATCAGAAATGGGATAGATGAAACTAGCATTAAGGTTCTGAAAAACTTCTTTCATTATCTCCTTAAGTGCGGAGTTCATTCGGCACTGCGGTTGTCTAACTGGTTTGCAGTCCTATTTAAGGTAAATGCAGTGAGTGCATAGGCTAGGATGGATTCCTTTCATATCTGTATAGTCCCATGCAAATGCCTTTTTTTATTTTTGTAACAGTTGTATCAACAATCAGATTATGGGTGATGTTTAAACATTTCCCAGTTTCGATTTCAACAGGACTGCTGATAGTATGCAAAGTTGTTTTGCAATGTTCAATAATTGCATCATCTACCTCATCTTCTTCCCTGAATATCTAATGGAGGAAAAAAAGAGTGAATTACTAATAAAACCATTAATGATATCGTCCTCTATTTCATCATTAAATTATTGTGCTTTTCCAAGTGTGAGAAGAGGTAGGGAAAGATGAGATTTAGTTGCAAATTCGTCCCACTAGGGAATACATGAATCCATATGAGGTTTTTATAGGGGATAAAGATTCAGGTTCTCAGTGGCCTATCCATCTGAGATCACCATAGATCCAGACCTACATCCGATATATGTGTCTGCAATGGCCAACCACAGTCTTCCCAAGATTAAAGGATGACCCCCCAGGTTGGATTTGGTTTGTAAAATGAGAAAATCAACTGGAAAATTCTAGGAAGCCACAGTGATAACCAAATCTTATATCATTCCCTCGAGCTTCACACGGGATGTTTAAGTCTATGAAGTCCGAGGGAGATGAAGAGGTATTTATTCATAACATTAATAACTACCCCTAGATCAATGAAAGTATTGGTTATAGGTTGATTATCAATATGGACAGCCATTGTAGGGTTCCTTGGGTCATTATGTTTAGTCAACAAAGGCTGATCAATCATGAGATTAGACAATTTCCCCATGGCATGGATAGTAGCAGGGTCTTTAGGTTTCATTCTAGGTCTTTTGACGCATATATCCCTCACTATTTTAGCATAGATAGGTACTTCCTTAAGAGCTTGTAACAGGAGAATTTTCACATACAAATTTTTCAATTCCTTGAGGAATTAGGATTTAGGTTGTGAGACCAGCCCAATTTCAGTTAATAGTTGAGGGTATGGAGGATTCTGAATTCTAACAGCTGATTCAGCTATCACAGATGCACCAAACTTGCTCGAATTAGCTATTGTAGGTACAATAGATCCTCCTGAGCTGGCTACTATAGATGTAATAGTAGGTGTTGTATCAACTATTACATATGTAACAACTACCTCAAAATCGTCCATATCCTTCCTAGGTGATTCAAATGTTTCGGTAATAATGGGAGTATGCTCAAATCTGATTACTTTCCCTGATTGAAGCAGAACCTCGTTAAGTCCAATAGGAGTAATAAGATAAGTCTGGAGGGTAACCGGAGCATCCATGCTTTGGGCTGCCTTATTATTTGGATTGGGGTTAGGTTGCACAGGTGATTGGGGTCAGACATAAGGTGTAGGATTTTGAATAGAAGGCAGTTGTAACTATTGCTATTGTATTGGTATTGGAGGGGGTAATGGACCTTCGCCATTACTTCTATAGTTATGACCCCAAGGATTGGGTTGTGATGGAGGATATTTCATTGGTGGAGGAGACAACCACTCGTTCCATGGTGAAGGGAATTATGTTGAGGAAGGAGTAGGATGTTGCCTTGGATATTGCTGACTATTATAAACATTATTGCAAGGATAAAAAGAGGAAAAATATGAAGGCATACCTATAGGTCATGGCTGCCATGGTCTCTTTGATCCGAAGAAGTAAGAAGATTGAACATCCTCAATTGATTCTTGAAGTAACGCCTTCAGCCTGGACAATTCAAGACACTGATTTGTAGAATGTGCCAACTCACAGATGTTACACAAGCTAAAAATATTCAGTCCACATTCTCTTTACAAATGTTTCTTTTTTCATTGGGGATAGAATATTGCTAAGGCTTATTGTGATTTCTTGACTTGTACCATAGTGATCTGGGTAGAGAGAGTGATAAGGAGATCGGTTTTAAAATCCTCAAATAAGCTCTCAATATTAGCTCTGGTTACTCATCCACTCGTGGAATTCTATATCTAGACTGAAGGATCTGGAACTGAAACTTTCCCTTTGACCAATCCTCTTGAGCTATGCAAGCAAGGCTTCATTATTTCATCAAGCGGTTCCAAAGATATGTCTCCTTTTCCCAATAGGTTCGGATGCTCTAGACAATCATCTCTTATACCTCTTTACAATATTGTCTTTAGAATTTTCGGGTCTAAGTTACTGAACTTACACCTTTGTAAATTGTAGTGAAATTTCTCCATATAGTCTTCTAGGATTTCCTCTTCCTTTTGTGAAATTCTAAAACATTTCTTCCTTGAAATCCCTGGTTCGATGGTAATCATGATACTTAAAAAGGAAGGCCTCCCTCATGTCATTCCAGGTTCAAATAGTGCCAGCACCCAGTCTCATGAACCATATTAATGATGCTCCTTTCATAGTAGCAGGGAATTATTTCAGCTTCTGCGCATCTGAAGTGTAGTCATAACCTCTACATAGCACATCAAATTCAAATAGAAAGGTATATGGGTATTCAACGGCCATCCATTGAAAGGATGGTAGGGATGATAAAGGAATATTTTTAATAGGAGCCTCATCCCGTGTTACTACTATTGGGAATTCAAAAGTAACAGAGCTATCTGTCTTGCTATTCTCGTCCCCCGTGGCTGATTCTTCGTGATGGGATGAAATGACCTCGGAGTGTACTAGAGATTGAAAAATAAAAGGATTAGTCTGTTCCAAGACCAGTTTTTTAATAGCACTACAAACTTCCAAATGATGATCAATGAAATGTCATTCCTCAATTCCCTGATGCTCCCCATTCGTCTCTCTGTTTCCTTCAATTCTCAGATCCTGATCAATGATTCTCCATTGTTGTTTTGAATCTGGAGTCTTGTTATTGGGATTGGATATGTTGTTTGAAGGGTGGTGAGGTCCATACATCGAAGACACTGATGGCCCAAGATTTGATATGGTAGATGCTTTCTATGGTCCTGTTTTCCTATTATCTCTGTATGATGTAGATTATTCCTTTATATTCTTGAGATCAGATCTCCAAAGAATGTCCTTCTTCCCAAATTTGCACTCTTATTTTCCTTCTTATGACCCGTTTTTCATGTAGCCAGTAGAGTGGGGGGGTTTTTGTAGATGTTTATGTTATCCCACAGGCACACATGGGCCCTATGTGTATCAATTGATCCTATAAGTGCTTCAGTTTCTCTAGCAGTGAGCCTGATCAAGTTCATTAGAGCGATGTGTAGGTTCTTACCTCTCATATTACTACCTAATGACTGTATATCTGAAGACACCTTAAAATAACAACAAAATATTCAACTTCTAAATGTCCCAGCAAGACATTGGTGAGCCCGCTGAAGTTCGTTACAGTGATGCGCAGGTTCTTAGCTTGTCTTACCACCCAACAATTGTGTCACTGGAGACACTCTAAAAAGAAACAAAATGCTCAGAAATTCACTCTCCTAAGTGTCCCAACAAGACATTGGTGAGCCCGCTCAAGTTTGTTAGACTGTTTTGTAGGATATTACCTCTCATCTTACTTCCCGTCAATTGTGTCGCTGGAGACACTCTAAAAAAACACAGAAAATGCACTTCTAAGAAAAAAATCTGATTGATTGGATCATCACTGCCATCCCCGACAATGGCGCCAAAATTTTGGGTTGTATTAATCAATTTTGAATGACTAAAAAAGTACACATAAATTATCAATCGAGGGACGTCTTTTATTTGAATGACAGTTTCACTGTTTGTGCCGATACACTCAACCATAAACAATTCCAATTAAAAGAAATCATTGCTAGCCCCACTAGGTAGGAGAGAGATCTCTTGATAATATCATGGCCAAGATGACTAATAAAGAGGATTTTAGGCTAGGTATAGTAGCATTAGGGTTTGGTTTATTGAATTTTAGTGTTGGATGTTGAATAGGACAAGGAAGAACTAGGTCAGGGAAAATAAAGATCATAATTGAAAATATCTAATGGGGCAAGGTAGGTGATAATTTTAACACATTAAGGTATCTTGATGGAGTGGTATAGACTGTTAGGGTTTCAAAAAAGAGATTTGGAAACATGATTTTTTTCAATTAGAAGAAGATGAAACAAAACTATAACAATTCCTCCAAAAAAGAGCATAAGCTAATGAATTTTGTCTTTCTGACTTAAGAATCAATTACATTCAGATATATCATGAATATGGAAATCATAATACATTCAAACATTTGTAAACATAAGAGGATACAATGCTAAAACACATTACCACACGAATGTAATATTCCAAATTAGAAAAAATCGAAATATAGCCACATAAATCGGAAAATGCAATAAAAATATCAACACATCAATAGAATCATATCATGAAGCCATATTATTTAATATTATAGCAGAGAAATGTGTATAATATCTTGAGGAAAAAGACACTCAAGCTAGGCAAAACAAGCCTCAAATGACCCAATACATAAAATCTGAAATTTTGCTACTACATAAATGCCAGAGGACATATGATTGCATTGTCCTATGAAGAATAACTGCAGGGAAAAATATAAAATACAAATAAATACTAATATAATTCTTAGAAAATGTCAGGACCAAAGATCCAAGATCTCTAGCACCAATCCAAGACAACCTAGAAGTGGTTTTCAAAAATACACCATATGAAATGTTGCAGCCCAACGACTGAATAATGCACTACAACTCGATAATTGATAGGAGGTGGCCGATGTGATATATAAATGGATGATACTCGTCCAATAGATCTCCTAGA